>MVGT01003325.1:26639-79786 GCA_002174775.1 Macleaya cordata | reverse complement strand
CAACACCCCAATATCACAATGTTTGTTAAAAGCATTGTAAAAGTATTTTAACAACATTAATCCAACGTTGTTATAGGGGTTTTTTCTTGTAGTGTTGGCAACTACACTGATGCGTTTGAGAATCTCAAATGGTCCGACGAATCTGGGTGCTAACTTTCCTTTGTTGCCAAAACACGAAATACCCTTCCTGGGGTTCACCCGAAGAAAAACATGGTCGCCCACACTAAATGTTAAGGGCCTTCTTCAACTGTCTGCATAACTTTTCTGTCTGCTCTGAGCCGCTAACAGTCGTTAGCGTATGATCTAGATCTTTTTTGTTGTTTCCTGAACGTAGTCTGGACCCAACATTCTATGTTCTCCAACCTCAGCCCAACATACTGGCGATCTGCAGGGTTGACAATACAGTGCCTCGAAAGGTGCCATGCCAATACTTGCTTGGTGACTATTATTATATGAGAATTCCGCTAATGGAAGTTGATCATTCCATCCTCCTTTAAAGTCTAAAGCGCAAGCCCGTAACATATCTTTAAGGATCTGTATGACACGTTCTGATTGGCCTTCTGTCTGCGGGTGAAAAGCAGTGCTAAAAGATAAAGTCGTACCCATTGCTTTTTGGAAACTCTTTCAGAATTTGGATGTAAAGTGTGGGTCTCTGTCAGATACTATAGACAGAGGTACTCTATGGTGTCTTACCACTTCTCGAACATACAACTGACTTAAGGTTCCCAGAGTATCAGTTTTTTTGATAGCTATGAAATGTGCTGATTTTGTCAGTCAATCGACGATAACCCACACTGTGTCACGTCCTTGTGCAGTTTGTGGTAGTCCGGATACGAAATCCATTGTGATGTGTTCCCACTTCCATTCAGCTATAGGTAAGGATTGCAACAACCCTGAGGGTTTCCTATGGTCTATTTTAACTTGCTGACAAGTTAATCATCTTGATACATACAAATCCACATCCCTTTTCATGCCACTCCACCAGAATTGCCTTCGTAAATCCTGGTACATTTTTTATTCACCAGGATGAATTGAATATTTAGACTTGTGAGCTTCATCCATTACATCTTTCCTTAATTCACCTATATTGGGTACGCATAACCTTCCATGGAAACGAAGTCCACCATCTGCTTGTATAGTCCAACCTTCTGTTCTAGAGCCAGCATTGATCTTAGCACGGATGTCATCGAGTCCGGAGTCAGTACGTTGAGCTTCAACGATCCTCTGTAATAGTACCAGTTGAGCCAAAACGTTGAAGGCACAAACCTTTGCTTCCTTGTCTTCTAATTGTAATCCTTCAATTGCTTTATAAAGTTGCCAAGTGTGCAGCCCTAAATAAGCGAGAGATCCACAAGATTTCCTACTTAGTGCATTAGCAACAACGTTAGCCTTACCTGGATGGTAATGCAACGTGAATTCGTAATCTTTAAGAAATTCCATCCATCGACGCTGCCTCAGATTAAGATCTCTTTGTGTAAAGATATATCGTAGGCTCTTATAGTCTGAATAGATTTCGAACTTCTCTCCGTAAAGATAATGCCGCCAAATCTTGAGTGCGAAGACAATGGCTGCCAATTCTAGGTCATGAGTTGGATAGTTCTGTTCGTGCACCTTCAGTTGTCTTGATGCGTAGGCAAAAACTCATCCTTGCTGCATAAGCACACAATCGAGTCCCTTCAAGGAAGCATCACTATAAATGATATACCCTATTCCACTCTCTTGGGTGATTAACACAGGTGTTGAAGTCAACTTTTCCTTTAACATTTGAAAGGATTCTTCACACTCCTCATTCCACACGAACTTCACGCCCTTCTTAGTCAACTTAGTCATTGGTGCTGCTAAGCACTACAAATCTTCGGTTATAGCCAGCTAAACCAAGGAAGCTGCGAATTTCGAATACGTTCTTCGGTCTTTCCCATTTCAGCACAGCTTCGATCTTAGTAGGGTCCACTCGAATACCATCTCTTGTCACGACATAACCTAAAAACTGGACCTCCGATAATCAAAAGTCACATTTACTTAGCTTTGCATACAACTGATGCCCTCTCAGTGTTTGTAGGGTGATTTTTAGATGTTCGGCATGTTCTTCATAAGTCTTTGAGTAAACCAAAAAGTCGTCAACAAACACCACAACAAACTTGTTGAGGTATGGCCTGAACACACGATTCATCAGATCCATAAATGCTGCTGGAGCATTGGTGAGTCCAAAAGGCATCACAAGAAATTCAAAGAGTCCGTAACGAGTTCGAAAAGCAGTCTTTGAAATATCGTCCTCCCGTACCCGTAATTGGTGATATCCAGACCTTAAGTCGATCTTTGAAAAGTATTGTGCTCCTTTAAGCTGGTCAAATAAATCGTCAATCCTTGGTAGTGGGTACTTATTCTTAACTGTTACTTGATTTAGTCGTCGATAGTCGATGCACAAGCGGAGAGTTCCATCCTTCTTCTTAACAAAGAGAACAGGCACACCCCAAGATGAGGTACTCTCCCTAATAAAACTACGTTCCTTTAATTCTAATAATTGTTTGTCCAGCTCCTTGAGTTCAACAGGTTCCATCCTGTATGGTGGCATGGAGATCGGTGTCGTCCCGGGAAGAAGTTCGATTATGAATTCCATCTCTCGTATTGGAGGTAATCCTGGTAACTCTTCAGGAAAGACATCCATGAATTCTTCGACCACTGGGATACGTTTAGTGATGGTATTGTTCTTATCATCACTTAGTTCTAGCTGAGCGAGGAAGCCTAGACTACAAAGGAGTTTCGACTTCTGGTGATAGTGTCCCAAAGAGGTGAGAGTGTTGAGTGGATTTCTCGCACCATCAAACTGAAATGTGACACCTTCTCGAGAAGAGAAGGTCACTCTCTTCTTAAAACAGTCAAATATAGCATGGTATGTTTCAAGCCAATCCATACCCAGGATGACATCAAAGGTTGTCATCCCTAAAACGATCAGGTCCCCTACGAGATCCTGATCGGCAATTTGAATAACACAAGCTCGACATACAAGATTCAAGCATACACTCCCTATTGGGGTAGTTACACATAAAGACGATTTAAGAGGTTCAGACTCTAATCCTAATAATATAACATATTGAGTCGATATGAAAGAGCGTATGGCACTAGGGTCAAATAAGATTTTTGCCTATGAATTAAACAAAAGAAGTGTACCATCCACTACTGTATTATCCAAGTCGTCATTAGTTTGGACTGCCGCAAATGCCCTTCCTTGTTGGTTGGGTTGTGTTGGCCTATGTTGGTTCTGAGGTCGTTGTTGTTGTTACTGCTGATTGGGCCTCGAATACTGGCCTCCTTGACCTTATTGAGGTTGTTGCTGTTTAAGTCTAGGACAGTGTTTGCGGATGTGTCCAGCCTGACCACATTCGTAATATTTCTTCGGCTGGGAGTTATCCCCATTCTTATCTTGTGTATTCTGTCCCAGAGTTGGATTTGGCCTTTGTCGCTTGAAGGAATCCTTCCTATTGTTGTCTCTCTTCCTAGCATGGATTTTCTGGGATTCCTCATGCTCGAGCTCGACGACCAGTGCTCGTTCGACAATACCCCCGAAACTAGTAAGTAGAAAAGGTGCAACTCTACTACGGATACCAGGCCTCAAGCCTTCTTGGAATTTGAAAGCCTTAAGTTCCTCTGTGGCGACGAGTTGTGGAGCATAACGTGACAGTTCCTCAAATTTTGCTTCATATTCTGCTACTGTCATATTCCTCTGAGTGAGCTGTAGAAATTCTCCCATCTTGTTGTTCCGTGAGGCAAGTGGGAAGTGCTTTTCTAAAAATATTTGCTTAAATGCTAGCCATGTCATTCCACGTACCTCTTTTGTACGCTTAGTCAATGACCACCAATGATTGGCCTCCTCAGTGAGTAAGTACATAGCAAGGTCCACTCGAAGCATGTCATCCACACGTAAGAAGTCCATTCTCTTCTCCAAATCAGCTAACCAGTTCTCAGCCTCGAGGGAATTTATAGTTCCTTTAAACTTTGGAGGGTCATAGCGATGAAATTCTCGGATTATAGTCATCGTCCGAGTTTCTTCACTTAGTTCAGGTGAAACAAGAGGCCGTGACCTAGTCTCACGTAAGGCCTCAGTCATTTCGCGGAGAGCTTGAGCTAAGGCATCATCTTGATTTGCACCCCTCGCCATATCTTGCAAAAGCTTATTTTATTTAGTACTAAAAGATCCATTATTTTAACATAACCACACAATATTATAACTATGATTAAAGCTAGTATATATGTGAATGGGTATAGATCACTTTTCTAAAAATCTCCTCATATTTAAAGTTGTTAAGCCGATTTCGAATGTAACTAAAAGTTCTTCTATTGTCATCCTCATAATCGATTTGATCTCGAAAAAGATTAAAGAATTCAATTGGGTCTTGTGCCTTGCCCAATTTTACCTTCAGTTTAAGTGGTCGGCCACCAGTAATTTTCTTGACAGAAGTAATCTCCGTCAAATTTCTATCAGGAATCCAGAAGCTAATAGATCAATTATGTTTGGATGGATAGAAATTCCTCGTTCTAAGATAGTAGGTTCTTAGTTCTAACGACTTTGATCCCCACTTAGGATTTAGGCATTGGGAGTCACGGGTATCCACCGAGTCAACCACGCCACATGTTCTAATTCTCATCGGTAGGCTGAGTCTCGACACCGAGGGTTAAATTCCTAGAGTTAGCAAGTAGAGAGAATTGCTCGTCCTCTATTATACTTGTTTATATACAAAAACAAGCAAACAAGTCAAGAAATCAAGTGACACACATACAAAATTCAGTGTTAGATTTTAATATATAAAAATCAGGCAAACAACAAGCAAGCATAGCAAGACTCATCCTATAGGACCACTTAGATCTAATACCATTGCTCTGATACCAAGTTGTTACACCCCAAATTCTGGATCACGGACCATCTTCTTAAATAACCCAGAACTCATGGTGTTAAGTCAAAAAATAAACTAGTTTAGTCATCACAATAAATATATATAAAACAAGCACACTTAAATCATATAATTATTAGCAAACTTAAGATAAACATACCCGATGATAGTTATCACATGGTGAAATAGTTCATCACCAATATTTCAAGCTAGTAGGACAAAATAAAACATAGAAAACATAAGTTCCACAGTTTCAAACATCTAAACATAACATGAGACACGAAGCTTTAAATCATCACTCCTTTTAATCATCTTATTCCTTTGTATTCGTTACATCTCCATCATTTAAGAAATCTGCAGGATTATCAACAACAGTGAGAAAACTCAATAGGTTCATCTCCCTACCCCTAGTGGGCAGCGGCTAAACACTAAGCGATAAAACACCAAATAAGTAGTTAATAAAAATTCTCAAGTAAAGAAATGCTTCAGATAATCACGAGGCGTATAATCATGAAAAATATAATCTTATACAAATTTTTCGATTCTGATCCTTGGTCTTTCGGAAACCACATCACCCATTCCGATTTTGATCCTTGGTTCGGGAACCACAACCATCGATGGTGGAGTATTAAATTCCAAGGGAAAATCACTGTCCCGGTCAATAAGGGTGTTTCGTCGAGCCTTCGCTCTTATGGAATTCAGATCCCATATTAATGCATCATGAATATGTTAACCAAAAACTTTCATATTCTTAGGATCTTACTTCAAAATCGAGCTCAAAACCAACAATACTCGAGTAACCATAATACATCTTGTCACCAAGAAGTTGGGTTAATGCAATAACGTAATAATTCATTTAAACCTCGAAATAAACCATCACGATGAGAATATGAAAATTTGATACCAAATCTGTCCTTGGAATTCTAAAATTCGTCGTTTAAACTTCAAAACAGTTTTGTGAGCAACAAGCATAAATGGAATTCGAAATCCAACTTAAATTCAAAAGAAACCGTTAAGTATAAAAGGGTTCATTAAATTTACAAGATTACACCTTTGTGTTAGTAAATATTGGCCACAAAAAGTTTACCCTTAACATACACAAACAGGTTGAGGAGTTAAATAACAAGAGGAGAACCAAAAGACGATTTTTAGGCGTATTACATAAGAATAAGAGTTGTACATAAGGTCAATTTAAGAGGTCTAATAAACTGACTAAACAAACTCTAAAAGTGCTCAAATTTATACTAAAGGTAGATATATGTGTCATGAAAGTATAGGAACTGAAATCACTCAATTCAGAATTATACAAAGGAAGTTATACCCATTTTCGTACCAGCTGTGCAGTAAAACCGAGAATTCAGATTTCAGAAATGCGCGGTTTAACGAAAACAGTCGCTGTGGATTATTTACAAATCGGATTTTGGTGATTCCAAAAGCATTAGAAAGATAATAGATAAATGTATAATTCTTATTCATGGCATTAAACCAGAAAGTAAATCAATCTGGAAGAAAAATACCAATCTTTAGGACTTTCTCAGCAAAATTGATTTTGTCAAAACTCAAAGGTAACTTTCAGAATTAAAAACATATAGTAAATGAGCTCCAAAAATTATAAAATTTTTACAAGAGATACATATATATGTTAAAAACATATGAGAGTTAGAATCACTCAATTTGGGTCTATAACGAAGAAGTTATGGTCGATATAGTAGTGACTATGCAGTAAAAACGGGAATTTACAATTTCATATCGAAAATACAAAAAAATCAGTTCATTGTTGTTAGTAAAACTAACCTAAAACAGATCTATTATTTGTGTAAAATAAGTCCAATAATTATTCCATTAGTTGTGGATAAACCAACTCAAAAATTAGTCCAAAACTTAAGCTTTCATGGATACCTAAATTAAGAACAATTATATGCTTAAAATCTTAAAATCATGATTAATACATATGATATACAATTTATAACATATGATGCAATCCAATAATAAAAACTTATCATGCATACATATATCTTAAGAGATGAACATTTTCATAAAATTTCAAACATAGTAATCGATAAAACATCCCACTAGAAATGGTTCAATGAGACCTACCTTTGATAGCTAGAAATTATCCAAGAGGGTGGTGATCTTCTCAAATTCTTCTTCTCTTAATTTTCCTTCCTCTCTTCCTATTTCTCTCTTCTCAATTCTCTCTTAACTTACACCATATTTTTCTTCACAAACTACCTCCTTATATAGGTGAAAATGGAATCTAAGGTGGTGGATGAAAATAAAAATTAATGGTGGTGGATTAGCCATTATAATGGTGGACTAGCCATTACTTAGTGGTGGTGGACTAGCCATTATAATGGTGGACTAGCCATTATAATGGTGGTAAATTTATTATTATTATTTATTTATCAATTTATTTTATTTTATTATATATATGTAGATAATCATTTTGTGACTTTAACTTAATTTCTAAAAACAAAAGAAAACATATGTATTTGTAGATATGTATTTAATAAGTATATTCTAATATATAGGTATACATGTAGATAAGTTCATTATATATTTATACATACTTATATGCATATACACATACATATATACAGATATATATATATATATACCTTAATTCTATAAGTGGTTAGTGAATAGTAAAATTACCTCTTGACACACATGCAACAAAATAATACTTATGGGTCATTGGGTCAACAAAAAATTTAAGGGTTAAAATTTTTCGAGGTGTTACACCTAGAATGTCTGAGGATCCTATGCGCGCTAGACATTGTGTTTACAGTACGCTTGGCCCGAAGCTTCTTTGGAAGGATAGAGCTATCCGAGACTATGTCTTGGTATGCTTATAGATATGCTTGGCATGCTTTATGTTGAGCTATCCGAGGTGGTGTAGCACGGAGTGGCATAGTAATGGGCGAGCTATGTCAGGATCATTGGATGCTAGTAAGTTGCAGATTAGTGTTCTCATGTTGTTATATGGAAACCTTATAGCCAGGATGGACCTCGCATATGCATATGCTTGGTTTTAGCCTCTATGCTTCTTGACAGGTGAAGCTTACGACTGTATGAGAAGTCCAATTAATGTCGGCTTGGCCAAGTGGATGGCTATTCACGGTTACCTTCTCGGTACTGTGGAGACAGTGAATCCTACCTGTTGGACGAGTGTCATAGGACACGATGAAGTGACTCGTAGGCTGGCATATGAGCGATGCTCATGTTGGTTGTTCCGATGTGCATATTAGTGCAAGATGACCTGAAAGTCTAGAGCCGAACCGAGATGGTTTATGAGGCTGACTATGGACTAGGAGGGAGTCTGTAGTGCCGCACGGGCAGACGATAATATGAATTTCCACTACGTGGCTGTATATATTAATGGTCGACCATTCCGCCCGTGACATTTGGTATCAGAGTAGAATTTGCTCGATGTTGAATATAAGGTCTAGATTAAAATTATGCAGCGGAAACGAATAACTATTTTCCCTTCACAGAATCACATGAGGTTGCATAAATCAAAACAATAATATGAAGATCAGATATATACTGTTTAAACGCTTGCATGTAATCCTAGATCTTCCTCCTACATTTTGGATCAGTCGTCGAAAATCCAAAAGATATAGTAATTGTATTTCAGTCATAACTCTCTACTGGTTGATCTGATTTACCTATATGATATATGATTTTGATAGAAAATTTAATTCCCTAAAACTTTGTCAGAAATAGTGAACCTCCAATTCTGCTCCAAAATACCTCAAAAATCGATTTTAAGTTTGGACGAGAATGTATTGCGAATTTAGGGTTTCTGAAACCTTTAAGATCATAACTTGAATTCTAAATTAGGGAGAGAGGTTGAGACAGATAATTTAGGGTAGGCTATCCTATGAACTCTATCTCTATTTATAGAGAAAGACTATTTTTCCATAAGTTAGGGTAGTCAATCCAGACATTCATGGACATTCATGGATTTTTAAGAATGATGGACATTCATAGACATTGACAGAGCCCATGGGCATCCACGGACTCCAGCAAAGTCCATGGACATCCTTTAACAGAGTCCATAGACTTGTATGGACAATATCCACGGACATCTGTGGACTTTAGCAAAGTCCATGGACATCCTTTGACAAAGTCTATAGACTTCTATGGACTTTTTAAGGACTTGTGTAAACTCAAAATATCTCTAACAATTATTAATTATTGATATTTATTATTTTGAAGTCTAATAAAGTAATATTTATATTAACTTTAATATTTATTAATAAAATAAAATGAAAATTTTAACGCGGTTATAATATCCGCATAGGATTTTCAAAGAGATATTTTCTTTATCAAAATTTTCAAGAGGTATAATTGTGCATTTCTTCCCATCATGGTTTTGTGCCTTTTTTAAAAAATCTTCTAAACTTCCAAACCCATTTCTCTTAACATCAAAAGCCTTACTACTCCTCTTGAGAAGCTCTGCTGATTCTTTATTGAATACTCCACATATTTTCTATTACACATGAGCTTTTCATTAAGAACTGGTAATAAGCACATACAACACCATAAAGCCTATTAAAAAAAAACTTGCCACAAAGTCAGGTGCCCTAAACCCTGCAACAGTAGAAATCTCCAATTTTTCTATTAACCATCATATTAGTACAAACCAAATACAAATCTAGCCAAATACAAACCAAATACAAATTCACGCAAAAATATTAATACAAATCTAGGAAAATTGGGTTTAATATGATAATCATATTAATAATAACAAATCTATAGGCAAATTAACACAGCACGCAAATTGGGTCTAATATGATAATCACTTTAAGAATCCTGCCAAGTACAAGGGTGAGTAGACCTGCCCCCATCTCTTCTTTTGGAAAAAACTTCTAAACTTCCAAAATTCACTTCTCTTGATATCAAAAGCACTACTACTACTCTTGAGAAGCCCTGCTGATCGAATAGATTTTCATCAAAATATACATTAAATTATACTAATGTTTCACATGTCTCAAAACAAACATATAGCAAAACATGCATCAAATTACAAACTAGTGTTTCACATGTATCAAAACAAACATCTAACAAAATAAACACTAAAACATGTAACTTGTTATGATTTTAGCATCATATCGCATTCTCAACGTTTCCATGGATTGTACCATCTCCCCACATATTACTAGCTATACTTTTTCGCCACTTATTAGCTTCTTTACGTTGATTATCTTGAGTTTGGAAACCTAGATCATTAACATCAATAGAATCAACATCACTAACATCAACAGAACTAAGTGGTAAAAGTGTTGAGAATGCAGGGTCATCCTCTTGTTTGATAGGAAATTCATCAAAATGACATTCCTTGCGAAGAAAGTTGTGTAGTCCTGCACAAGCCAACACTATCTCTGCTTGTGTTCTAAATGGGAATGGAGGTGCGGACTTAAAAATTGAGAATCGAGATTTAAATATACCAGATATCCTCTAAATTACATTCCTTAAGGAAGCATGACGAAGGTTGAACAACTCAACCGCCTTTTCAGGGTGATGACCTTCACCACTAAAATCTTGAAGATGATATCAGACACCACAGAATGGAGCTAAAAATTGTCACCGGTTTGGATAGCCACAATCCACTAAATAAAATTTAACTAATGAAACAATATATGATCAATTGTATGCTTTATTTGATCTGAGTGTATCAAAAATATAAAGGAGTGATAACTACCTTCGGGGACTTTGAGCCAATGTCTCCTCGTTAAAGCATTATTTAGCACTTTGGAATCATGAGCTGACCCCTCCCACCTACTAAGCACATATATGAATTCTAAGTCAAAGTTGCAAGCTGCTAACATATTCTGCGATATTGTTCCGTGACGATTACGATAAACACTTGCATTACGGCCTGGTACCATTGTTGGGATATGTGTGTCGTCAATTTTCGTGGGCTACCTTGATCGCTTTTATTGTATTGGGCGGTCAGTCTCGTTCTTAGTTTCTCAGTCGGTCACCACTGCACTATTGACTCTATTTGTCTTCCGTCCCTTCTTTTTTATGCGTTCTTTTGCTCAGTATTGGAAATGAACAGAGAAGTAGTGGAACGTGCGGAACCACATATTGGAATAACTATTTTGCTTTCTGAGCTATACGAAAGAACTAGATTTTGTTTCCTTCGTAATGGGCGGCGCTCAGGAGATCACCCTCCTTCACTCTCCAGTGTCTTTCCAACTATGGAGCACCGACCTCTTAACATTACACCACTGAATCCCCATACAGAGGCTTGGAGAGAAAGGCCGTTTCACAGGGGTTTGGTTTCCTCTGTAGCCAGTTCCAATTCATATTAAACCCGATATTTTAAGGTAGGTAATGTTTGCTCTGATGCAATCTTGAATAAAGCACAAAGAAGTTAATATTTATATATAATGTGTAAACACTTTTGAATTAAAAAAAACCAAAGAATTTCTACATAATGTGTATAAAATTATAAGTGAAAGCAATGTTCATCATTTACCTTAAAGTAAGGGTAAAATCGTGTGCTATCCCGTATTTTAGCCTATGTTGTCGTTGCTGGTGTTGCCATCATCTGCGGTGCTATTGTGTTCGAGGCCTTCAATATTTTATTGAAGCTTTTGCCAATTGTCCAATGATTTCGATTAAATATGTCACGAAGTGTACAATATCGTGAATTTTGGTCGACAACGAGTAAGAATGTTGCAAGCATTTCTTCGATACAAATATATCTTGTATCCATTAAAAGTGTTTTCTCACGAATGATATCACATGATTTTTGAAACACATCAGGATATATCCTATACATCTGTCGAAAATCTTGTGGGTTACCATTCAATACTCTATTTATATACTCATATCCAGATTTAGTAATTGATCGTCGAATTAATGGACGTTCAATATGTTGATTATTGTTAATGTCCAATATCTTAGACACTGCAACTACTACAGATTGTGCTGCCATTAATACAATATTAGCAGTCTCATAGAAATCATCTTCACTTTCTTCATCTTCTTCACTGTCATCCTCTTCTTCACTGTCATCTTCTTCTACTATTTATTCTTCTCTTTCTACCAATTCTTCTTCATTATCAGTATGCATGTCCAAGTCATCCATATCTAATAAATAAGTTCAAACATTATTCACATAAAAAGGTTTAAACAATATTCACATAAACAAGTTCATTAAACAAAAAACTCATTTACATTCCAACACGTGTCATAAATAACCTTCTTCATTAATCATTAACAAAAAACATGTCACTTCAAAAACTACCAAGTGACGCAAATAAGGTCATTATCCATCATATACAAAAAACATATCACTTTTTATCACAACTTCAAACTTACATGATCATATTTACCCTCATATAGACATACCAACAATTTCATATTATCATCACAAAAACGTATCACTTTCACAAAAAAGATTTAACAAAAGATGACAAGTTCATTCCTTCATCTTTAATGATACCCATGCCTCTCGCTCCTCGGGGCTTAGATGCTTGAACATCTCAATCTTTCTTTTCGTGTCAAGCCAATCTACTACCATGAAACAAGTTTCCAATGACAGATTTGGAGTCTACTTGATAACAGTCCAAAGGCTATTTTTCTCCATCCTCCTATTCTCTTTCTCCTTCACTCTATTCTCCATGAGGCCCCATATTGCCTCAATATTAATGGCAATGGAAACAACCCCACTTGATAGTGTTTTCTTCTGATTTGCTTGATTAATGGATGCAGGTGCAAATGGAGGGTTATCTCTTCAAACTCATTCCATCCTCTTTTTCTTGAACCGGTGCATTCAAGAGGAACCTCCGTACAAGTTTCTTGAGTGGGTGAAGGCACATGTAATGATTCTGGAGATTCCTCTTGATACGAATGATCAAATGCATCATTTATAAAAAACTACCATCCTTATCAAACTCAATGTCACCTAGTGTGCTAACTTCAGGTGTTCTTCGATTTTTGGGAAGGCATGTAGGTCGATTATCTTCATCACAAAAGTACTAACATCATTTTCTTCCCTATCCAAAGCAATGGAACCCCTCCCAGTTGCCAACTTATTCCCTACCACCACACATAGATCCTCATAATCATCGCGTGCTTGATCTTTTATCCAACTATGTCTTGGATGGGGCTAGCATAACCAAAAAAGACAACTATTTTAGTGTATAAAATACAAAAATTTATTCCAAGAAACAAACATGTGCAGACCTTGAGGTAGCTGTCCCATACTTCATTTACAGCCTCGAACTTCTTTGTTTCTATTTTCCACCCAAATCCAGAGCTGAACTTTAGAAATTGTTCGTATGCAAAATGTCTTCTCTTGAACCATTTATGAAAGGTCCATGTATTTTGTTTGTCGAATTTCGTGTCAAAAGTAAACTCATGATAGTCTTTGTAAATCTGAGTTAGAGTCTAGAGAGTCTTGGTTTATAGAGAAGAATTCTACAAAGGCTCCGAAGAACTCAACTCACCATCGGAAATCATCCTAGCATGGTAAGAGACTTAGAAAACTAAGTACCATAGGTGGTTAGATTATTAAGAGTGTTTCCCACACTTTTTAATTGTTTTAAAAATGTTTTTAAAGAAAGTTCAGAAATCTGGACAGTTTGGTTTCGAAACCAACTCAGTTGATGGTTGCTTTAAAAACAAAGAAATTGTTAGTTTCGAAATCAACCTTGTTTGATTTCGAAACCAAGCTTTCTCTGATGACAGATGAAGTTTGGTTTCGAAACCAAACCTCATTTATCTTCAGTTGAAGTTTGGTTTCGAAACTAAACAAGTGTGGTTTCGAAACCAAAACTCATTGGTCGATTGGTTTCGAAACTATAGACAAAAACCATCATAGAACAGTCTTGGTTTCGAAACCAACTTAGGTCAGTTTCGAAACCACCTGTTGGTTTCGAAACCAACTGTTTTGGTTTCGAAATCATCGCCCAGATTCGTTTTGCATGTGCGATTTTTGTGAGCTGTAAAGTGATTCCTTTCACTTTTTTGCACATTCCCTCTTAAGCATGTTTTAGGGGATGCATGGGAAACAACTTTTAGTGGGTGAAGGTGTCATAGATTAAATCTAAGAACATCACTCATTACTAATGGTGTGTTCTAGATCTAGATCCAAAGATGCACTCATCAAACTTAGTGCATTTCAGATCTATGTCTAGAATCACCATTATAAATGGAGTTGATTCATTAATGTTTAAATCAACCATTCACCCCTCACCTCAATAAGTTCTTGGAGAGTTTCAACTCTAAACATTTAGTTTCCAAACTTATTGAACTTGGTTCAATCCTTCCCATTTCAAACCAAAAACTCTGTTTTTGTGTACAGGTGGATTTTCGGTGTTGTGGCTTGAAGAGTCAAGCTCGTGGTGATATACTTGAGGTGTCAAGTATTGGTTCAAGGTGCGGGACTTGCGGAGGTCAAGTTAGAGACGCATCAACATCCACTAGGAGGCAAACTCATGGAGTTCGAATTTGTGGATAAACTATACACCGTAGCTGTTGGAGCGTAGAAGGAGTCATAATTCGTGTGTAACGAGTGGTAAATCGGTTTTTAAGTTTTTTATTAACTTTTAGTGGATTCTTTTCTGCATTATTTCTAGTTTATTGCAAGATTGAAATATTCGATTCTTGTTCTTAATTCGGCATATTTAGAATCGAATAAGTCAATGCTCTTGTTAGAGATTTTTGTCTTACTGTGTATCATCATTTAATTTTTTAATTAGGTGATAGTGTGATCTTTAACCATAGTCACATTGACATACGGTTAATCCAACTAACCGTAGGGCTTTTAGACTTTCAATTGGTATCAGAGCAGGTTCACTTGTCGGGTTTAACAACCTGAGTGTGATCTATTCTGTGACTAAATGGATTCACAAAGAGAGGTATGTAGTGCTGTAAATAACCACCATTGTTCAATGGTAGCAACTATCCTTATTGGAAAGCTGGAATGAGGGTTTTTCTCAAATCCTTAGACCAAAGAGTTTGGAGAACTGTAGAAGTAGCTTGGTCTCCTCCTACCATGATGACTGGTACCGGAGACAATTCTAGAGAAGTTCCTAAACCAGAAGACCAATGGACTCCTGATGAGACTGAGGCTGCTACTAGAAATAGCAAAGCTCTCATTGCCCTCTATGCTGCTGTAACTGCTGACGAATTTCATCGCATATCTAATTATGAGGTAGCAAAGGAGGCATAGGATATTTTAATGGTAACCCATGAAGGTATTAGGACTGTTAGAATAGCAAAACTCCAAATGTTGACCACCCAATTTGAAACTATTAGAATGGATGACAATGAAACCTTTTATGATTTCTATGCTAAATTGAATGACATTGTCAACAACTCTTTTGCATTGGGTGAAATTATTTCTAACTCCAAAATAGTTCGTAAGGTGTTGAGATCTCTTCCAGAGATTTCAAGCCAAAGTTACGGCTATTGAAGAAAGTAAAGATATTGATGCTATTCTCCATAAAGAACTTGCAGGGAATTTGAAAACATTTGAGGTTGGTTTCAAATCTTTAAGGAAATCAAAAAACATTGTTTTTTCAGCCTCAAGAAGTTCCAAGGAAGAAAAAGGCTTCTCAAGTGATGAAGAAATTGCTCTTCTCACAAGACAATTCAAAAGCTTCTTAAAGAATAAGAAGGAAAAGTTTTAAAAACCAAGACTTGGTTCATCTTCCAAAATAAGGCCACATGACAAATTCAAGAACTTTGACAAAATGTTTGAGAAGAAGAACTTCACCAAAGTTCAATGCTTCAAATGTTATGGATTTGGACACATGGCCAGTGAATGTCCAAACAAAGCTCCGGTCAAAGTCAAGAAAGCAATGAAAGTCACACTTGATGACTCCGATTCATCCTCCAACACTAGTGAGTCTAGTGATGAAGAAAAGGATGAAATGAAGGCTATGACTGCTACTCTCTCTTAAGTATTCAAAAATGCTGACTCCTCTAGTGAACATGAAGAAAGTGATGAAGAAGTTGACCTGGAGGAATTGTGTGCAAACTTCCTCAAAAAGAGCATGGATCTATCCAAAGAAAACAAGATGCTGAATGAGAAGATATCATTCATGCAAACTGAACAGGATAAAGCCATGAACAAGTTGCAAGAAAGTTCTATCAAAACAAATCAACTTGAAGAGGAGATTTCTAGGATCCTTGCCAAGATTGACTTTCTTGAGTTGGATCATGGAGAAGCCTTAGATAAGATCAAATCTCTTGATTCTACTCTTGCTACAACTAAGAGAGATTTGATCTTATCAAATGACTTGTTAGATAAATTTAATCATTGGTCTAATTTTATATCTAACTTGTTGAATGCAGCCAAGACTGCTAATGATAAGAGAGGATTGGGATATGATGCTACAATAAGTTCCAACCCACCAAGGAACAACATGTCCAGAATGTTCTCCCAAAGAACACGTTTACCCAAACCAGCAAAAAATTGGGTAAGGCAAAGAGTGTATGCTTTTCTGAAATGTGTTCTTATTGTGGTATTGTAGGTCACTTGCAAAATACTTGCAAATATTATTTAGAAGATGCTTTTAATGAACAAAGAAAAGAAAATCTTCTCAATTAATACAAAGAATTGCAAGCAAAGGCAAGGAACTTGTCAAATGAGCTCTCAAAGCTCTCAAGGAGTACACAAGGTAAGAAAACCAAAGGTATAACTCCTCACAACCCAAATTCTTCTAAAAACAAGGTAGTTATTACTAAAACTACTCAATCCACCCAAGACAACACAAAAGAAAAATCTGTGTGGGTTAAGAAAGAAGAACTAAGGGCATATGTTGCTTTAATTGCTTTTAAGGCTAGTAACTCTCTTGACTGGTTCTTAGATAGTGGTTGTAGCAGGCACATGACTGGTGACAAATCATGCTTCAGTCACTTCAAAAGTTATGATGGGGGAGTTGTCACATTTGGTGATGGTAGCACCGCACATGTCAAAGGCAAAGGTATGATTAAGTTACCCGGTGTTCCTGAAATCAAGGATGTATTCTATGTGGAAGGTATGAAAGCTAACCTTCTTAGTATTAGTCAAATTTGTGATACTAATCATTCAGTGTAATTTACTTCCAATTGTTGTGAAATCATGAATAATTAGGGAAAATGTATAATAATTGGTAGGAGATCTAGTAGTAATTGTTATATGATTGATGCATCTCCTAACCTTACTTGCGATTTGTCTAAACTTGATGCTACTCACCTTTGGCACCAAAGACTAGGTCATGTCAACTTCAAAGACCTAGTAAAGATTGCCAACAAAGGGTTAGTACGTGGACTGCCCACGGTAAGTAAAACTGTTGATGGAGTATGTGGACCATGCCAAAAAGGTAAACAAACTAGAGGTCCACATAAATCATCAAAAGATATTGCTACCACCAAACCACTGCAATTAATTCACATAGATCTCATAGGTCCTATGAGAACTGAAAGTATTGGTGGAAAGAAATATATACTTATCATTGTAGATGACTTTTCTAGATATACTTGGATTGCATTTCTTAGAGAAAAATCTGACACCTTTGATGAGTTTTTTATTATATGCCAGAGAATTCAAAATGAGCAAGAATGCAAAATCAAACAGATTAGGAGTGATCGTGGTACTGAATTCAAAGATTCAAAAGTTGAAGACTTTTGTGATCAAAATGGCATAAAACATGAATTTTCAGCACCCATAACTCCTCAACAAAATGGGGTGGCTGAAAGGAAAAATCGTGTGATTCAAGAAATGGCTAGAGTGCTTCTGCATAGCAAAGATCTAGCACAAAGGTTTTGAGGTGAAGCTGTCTTCACAACATGCTATTTAGTTAATCGAGTCTATTTAAGACCCAAAACTCTCAATACTCCATATGAACTTTGGTTTGGTAAAAAACCAAATCTGAGTTACCTTCGTGTTTTTGGTAGTCCATGCTACATCCTTAGGGATAGAGAAAATACTGGAAAGTTTGACTCCAAAAGTGATGAAGGAATCTTCGTTGGGTATGCTTTGGATAGTCGGGCTTTTCGTGTTTACAACAAAAGGACCGAAACTATCATGGAATCCATTAATGTTGTTATTGATGATTCTAACACCTCTTCATCTTTAGATGCAGCTGAAGTTGATAATCTTGCTGAAGATAAAACAACAAAAACTGAATATAGTTCAATCAATGATGATGAAGCAACTTCTTCACAAGACCCAAAAGTTGAACAAGCTTCTCCATAAACCATGGTCATAAATGATCAAGATGTTCAACCTGGAAGATCATCTCAAGAGCATCCAACCACTTGGGCTCAAAGATTGCATAATCCCAATGAAATCATTGGAGGGCTTGAAAACAGCGTTCAAACAAGAAGACAAATTCAAAATATTATAAATCATGTATGTTATATTTCCATATATGAACCTACTAATGTAGTTGATGCTTTGCAGGATAAAAATTGGACACAAGCAATGCAAGACGAGCTTGGCCAATTCACGAGACAAGAAGTGTGGACTCTTGTAGATCGTCCAAAGAATACCAATGTCGTTGGTACCAAATGGATCTTTAAGAACAAATCTAATGAATTTGGTACTGTTGTGAGAAACAAGGCTAGACTTGTGGCACAAGGGTATTCTCTAATTGAAGGTGTAGACTTTGATGAGACTTTTGCTCCAGTTGCAAGACTAGAGTCTATAAGGTTACTATTGGGGGTTGCATGTCATCAAAAGTTCAAACTTTTTCAAATGGATGTCAAAACAGCCTTTCTAAATGGCATCCTTCAAGAAGAAGTATTTGTAGAGCAACCTAAAGGATTTGAAGACCCCATTAATCCTAATCATGTCTACCGCTTAAAGAAAGCCCTAAGAGCCTGGTATGATAGATTGACTACTTTTCTCCTTAGAAAAGGATTCTCAAGAGGGGGGCTGATAAAACCATGTTCATCAAATGGGCTGGAAATGATGTGTTCATTGCTCAAATCTATGTAGATGACATAGTATTTGGTTCTACATCAACCAAACAAGCTGAAACTTTCTCAAATCTAATGAGTAAGGAGTTTGAAATGAGTATGGTTGGAGAACTGACTTTCTTTCTTGGATTGCAAGTTAAGCAACAAAAGGATAGGATTTTTATATCTCAATCCAAATATGCCATGGATCTTGTTAAAAAATTTGGCATAGAATCTGCAAAAGAAGCTCGCACACCAATGGGAACCACTACTAAGTTAACTAAGGACTTAGTTGGACAGGATGTTGACCAAAAACAATATAGAAGCATGATAGGGAGTCTCCTTTATCTTACAGCAAGTCGTCATGATATTTCCTTTAGTGTTGGTGCTTATGCTCGCTATCAAGCAAAACCCAAAGAGTCCCACTTAACAGCAGTCAAACGAATTATTCGTTATATTAAGGGAACACTTAGATTTGGCTTATGGTACACTAATGATACAAATTCTGAAATAGTGGGCTATTCTGATGCAGATTGGGTAGGCAATGTTGATGACAGGAAAAGTTAATCAGGTGGATGTTACTTTCTTGGACATAACTTAGTAGCATAACAAAGCAAGAAGCAAAATTCTCAATCCTTGTCAACTGCTGAGGCAAAATACATTGCTGCAGGTTCATGTTTCACCCAATTGTTATGGATGAAACAAATGTTGTCTGATTATGGCATTGAACATGATATTGTGACCATGTTTTGCGATAATACCAGTTCCATCGATATAGCTAGAAATCCCGTGCAACATTCTAGGACTAAACACATAGACATAAGATATCACTTCATTCGTGAACTAGTTTAAAGCAAGGTGATTTGTCTTGAGTTTGTTCCTACTGAGAAACAATTGGCTAATTTACTTACTAAACCTCTAGATAGTCTTAGGTTTGAACTCCTTAGAAAATCTATTGGTGTGGTTGCTATAAACTAATTATTTTCGTCTCACTTTACCTCTGTTTCTTTTGAATATATTTTTGGGTAAAAAGGTGAATTTTCTGTTTATTAGTTTGCTTTAAAAAACTCTGCATTCTAATAATTTTGTTTTCAAGTGTTCGTCCTATTACTATAGGCTATCTTTTGTAGAATGCTTGAAACATTTAAGAGATCTCGCAAAATTGGATTTAGTTTTCCTTTTTTGATATAGCTTGCGAACCTCTTCCATAACTTCACATACTCTCTTGACTGATCTTTTGGTTCTCGTGCACGTAAGAGTCTCTTGAGTAAGTGTGATTTTATCCTAGTTGAATCATTGAATGGATTAGAAATAAAACTTATAATTCATTAATGGACTGAACTAGCTGGCTGAACTATCTCTCACTAAGATATTGTGTTTTGATGAAGTACTGGAAAAATATTGTTATATCTTGTTTTGTATCATCACCAAAACAGTAAGCTCTCGTAAAAGATTTGGAGCTTGGTGAAACACCAAAAGAGTGAGTTCTCGCAAAAAATGTTGAACTCGATGTTTGAACATCAAAAAGAGTGAGATCCCGCAAAAAGATTGGGAACTCGATGTTCTTTATTCTTCTTTTTGACCTCATAGTGACCCACTTGGTTCCAATATGGGTACTTTCTTAGTTGTGTCTCCTCGGATAAGAGTCTCTTGCAAGTTTAAGGAAAATATTGGGGACAAGTTGGTGATCTATGTCTCATGCTCTTGAGTTCCTCAAGTTTCTGTCAAACTCAAACATGAAGGTCATTAATAGGTAACAAAGTGAGATGGTTCTTTCATGCTCTGTAAGGTTCAGATTTGAAGAAATTGGTAATATGGATAACCTTATCTTAATTTTCTTTTAGGATGATCTCACTTAATGATTTTGTTCTCTCAACACACACTCACATGGATCATGTCTAGAGAAAATTGTGGTGTTATTTTTGAGAATCAACGAGGCTTTGTTCGAATCAGGTTTTAACAAATTCATGCTTGCACAAATCCTATGTTAATTGCATTATATTCTTCATAGCCTTGTGTAATAAGTCACACATATTGATCTCCATTAAAAATTTCATCAAAAATAAGTTTCACTGATTTATTTAAAACATTTTTGATGATTTTGCTTTTCAGTTTCGAAACCAACTGGTCGGTTTCGAAACCAAACTGTATCTGGAAATATTTTTTTGTTTCGAAACCGAACACCTTGGTTTCGAAACCAATTTGAATCTGAATTTTTTTTTCTCGGTTTCGAAACCGAAGACCTTGGTTTCGAAACCGTCACCAGTTTCGCGATTTCCAAGGACTTTTTTGGGAGGATTTTTTAAAGGGCTTATATAAGGATTTCAAAACCCACTCGATTCTTTTCATCTATTTTGAGGTTTGAAAGAGTCAAAGAGTGCTTTTCAAGGGTTTTGCAAAAGATTTTGATCGATTGCTAGGGTGTTTATGCAATCTTGGTAAGTTTTCCTCCTCCTCCCTTGTTCTTCATTGATTTCTAGATTTAAACCCTAGATATTTGTTATTGGTTGGGTTTTTCTTCCATCATGTCATCTAAACGACCAAATCTTCCCCCTACCTCTTCCTCCAACCCCAAGAAGCCAAGATCTTATACGGGTTCGTCCCAATCCTGCATTTGCCCTAGAACAAAAGAGAAGTTTTATTCGGCGGATTGTTACAATCTCTATATCCAACACTTTCAAAAGCATTATCTTGTTGTTGAAAGAGAAGTAAATTGGTACAGGGATGTAACCCTACAGGAAATTCATTCTCAAGGTTGAATTTCCGAAATTGGGATAGGATGTTTAATGGTTTAGGGAATGCCTACCCAAGACTAGTTCAAGTATTTTACTCGAATTTTTATCACATTGATAAAGAAGGCTTCAAGTTTTCAACCATGGTATGTGGAAAAAACCTTGAGGTGGATAGTGCTCTCATTGCCTCTCTACTTGATTTCGAAGATGATGAGGTGGCACTTCAATTCCCTCCTGTGCGTGACACTGATGAAGAATACCTCCCAAGTGTTCATGCCATCGCTGAGGAGTTGGCTGGGGAACGATTCGGTTGGAGGAGATCTTTCATTGCCTCAAGATGCACATTGTTTTATAAGGTATTAGGGAACATTGCAGCAACTAATCTCTTCCCATGCTCGAGGAATCATAGTAAACTCAGTGATGACATGGCTGAGTTCTTGTATCACTTAGGAACCGGGACTAAACTTAAGATGGCCAAATTCATCATTCATCAAATGATCACAATCAATAAGTATGCAACATATTCTCACTTGCTTCCCTTTCCTAAGCTAATTGAGAGGATTTTTCAACATTGGAGCATTGTTATTCCTGCTTAAGAGGATGTCCTTAAGGCTATGCGCCCCATCAATAATAGTACAGTTAAACGCATTCAAGGACATCTGAAAGGTGTGGACGCCCCTACTTCAGTACCCGCTCCTGCTCTTGATACAGAGACAATGATCCCTGCTCCAGCTATTGCTCCAACTGAGCCATCATCTTCCGTCCCTCCTAGCACTGGTCCAGCTCGAATATCAAAGCATGCCCAGAGAGAACTTAGAAGATAGGCTCAGTTAGCTCAGGCACAGGCCACCAACACCATACTTGAATATTTAAAGCTGCTTGTCCTAGTTGTGAATGCCATTACAGTCAAAGTAGGAGTAGAGGGTGTCCCTGTAGTTCCTGAAGAAGGGAGATCCAAGACCAGTTTTGATCGCCCAACAGTTTCAGCAATTGAAGCTGAGGATGAGGATTCGTCTGATGAATCCTCCAGTACTGATGGAGATGAGAGTCCACATGGTACCATAGAGGAACCAACTGATACTCAGGACCCCACACAGAGTGGTGACACTACTCCTTTAGATGATGAAGGTAATGACAACTAGTTCTCTCTCTCTCTCTCCTCTCTTTATCAAACTCTGTGAATACTAATTACTTCTTTAACTTCATTTGCGGTTTCATCTTTCACTTTCTAAAACTCTAAGGAACTACTGATGAATGTCTTAAGTTTTAGTTCATACATGAATTTCTTTTGTTTCCTTTCTCCATGTAAGTTTTATATTTTTTTGTATCTTCCTACATGTTTTTTTTTCTGTTTTTTCTACCTTTGTCTATTTTTGACAAAAAGGGGGAAAAGTGAGTATGATTCTGAATGATTAAAACCAGGGAGAATGTATAAATATGGGGGAGAGAATTCATACACATAGGGGGAGTGGTTGAAATCTCACTATATACATTACATGGTACTATTCATTGATTATCTGTATTACCTTGTTTCTGTGTAAGTTTGTATTCTTAGCAGGAAACTATTGTACGACTACTATAGAGTTTAGATGCCATAACTATGGGGGAGTTTTGTCTTTCTTTGATTTGAGTTCATTGTAAGAGGGATTGTGTTATAATGGGGAAGGTTTGCCTTTGTGGTTCTCTTATAATGGTTTTTGTCACGAAATCGACAAAAGGGGAGATTAAAAGGTCCATGTATTTTGTTTGTCGAATTTGGTGTCAAAAGTAAACTCATGATAGTCTTTGTAAATCTAAGTTAGAGTCTAGAGAGTCTTGGTTCACCGAGAAGAATTCTACAAAGGCTCCGAAGAACTCAACTCACCACCGGAAGACATCCTAGGATGGTAAGTGACTTAGAACACTAAGTACCATAGGTGGTTATATCATTAAGAGTATTTGCCACACTTTTTAATTGTTTTAAAAATATTTTTAAAGGAAAGTTCAAAAATCTGAACAACTTGGTTTCGAAACCAAGAAGTTTAGTTTCGAAACCAACTCAGTTGATGGTTGTTTTAAAAACAAAGAAATTGTTCGAAACCAAGCTTTATCTGATGACTTATGAACTTGTTGGTTTTGAAACCAAACCTCATCTATCTTCAGATGAAGTTTGGTTTCGAAACTAAACAAGTTTGGTTTTGAAACCAAAACTCATTGGTCAACAAATGAAGTTTGGTTTCGAAACTAACAAGATTGGTTTCGAAACTATAGACAAAAACCATCATAGAACAGTCTTGGTTTCGAAACCAACTGTTTTGGTTTCGAAACCATCGCCCAGATTCGTTTTGCATGTGCGATTTTTGTGAGCTGTAAAGTGATTCCTTTTCACTTTTTTGTACAATCCCTCTTAAGCATGTTTTAGGGGATATGTGGGAAACAACTTTTAGTGGGTGAGGGTGTCATAGATTAGATCTTAGAACATCACTCATTACTAATGGTGTGTTCTAGATCTAGATCCAAAGATGCACTCATCACACTTAGTGCATTTCAGATTTATGTCTAGAATTCACCATTATAAATGGAGTTGATTCATTAATGTTTAAATCAACTATTCACCCCTCACCTCAACTAGTTCTTGGAGAGTTTCAACTCTAAACATTTAGTTTCCAAACTTGTTGAACTTAGTTCAATCCCTCCTATTTCAAACCAAAAACTCTGTTTTTGTGTACCGGTGGATTTCTGGTGATGTGGCTTGAAGAGTCAAGCTCGTGGTGATATACTTGAGGTGTCAAGTATTGGTTTAAGATGCGGGACTTGCGGAGGTCAAGTTAGAGACGCATCAACATCCACTAGGAGGCAAACTCATGGAGTTCGAATTTGTGGATAAACTATACACCGTAGTTGTTGGAGCGTAGAAGGAGTCGTAATTCGTGTCCATCGAGTGGTAACTTGGTTTGTAAGTTTTTCATTAAATTTTATTGGATTCTTTTCTGGACTAGGTCCCGGGGTTTTTTCCCAGTTTGGGTTTCCTCGTAAACAAAATCTCTCATTCATTATTTCTAGTTTATTGCAAGATTGAAATATTCGATTCTTATTCTTAATTCCGCATATTTAGAATCGAATAAGTTAATACTCTTGTTAGAGATTTTTGTCTTACTGTGTATCATCATTTAATTTTTTAATTAGGTGATAGTGTGATCTTTAACCATAGTCATATTGACATACGGTTAATCCAACTAACTGTAGGGCTTTTAGACTTTCAATTTGTAATGGCTCTGATACTCTACATATGATCTATTATAGTTGAGCTTTTCGTTAAGAGTTGGTAATATTTTTTATATAATCAATTGCTTGTTAAAGGATCCATTCTTATCTTGCCAATTACGTCCCGTTGCATCTACCAAGAGTTTTAACAACTCATTGGACTCTTCAACCGTCCATGGTTTGTATACGCCCTTCCTTTTAGCATTCACATCAACTTCATTTGAAGTATCTATTTTCTTTGTGGTGTGGGGAAGCACTAGTTCCAAAAAGGAAAGACAAAAAAAATGAAGCAAACCAATAAAGAAACCATGAATCAAGTCATGGTCCAAGTATCACATTCAAACAATATTTACACCAAAACGTACTAATTTTCATCATACATACTAATACCTACTCAAATTCATGCACCTTCATTACTTGGAGCAATAAAATATTTACACCAAAAAAATTAAGTAAATCAAGAAACTAACCTATAATTCAACCGATTTGAAGTCTTACAAAGTCCCCCACTAACCAATTATCATCTTTCTCTTATTTCAAGTTAATAAAGTTGTCATTATTTGGGCCCTTAGAATTATAAGTGGTACAACCTTTCTTTATTAGATCTGAAAGCAACTTGACAGCTATGAATCCCCAATGTAAATGCAGATTTTTATGAAAGGATTCTTATAGGGAAGGCATAATAAAAACTAGGCCACAAAATGAAATAGAACTGATGCAATCTGAAGCATTTAGATTATGCAAATTGATAATCCAAATACAAACTAGGCCATATAATTAGGGTCCATTTACTGCTATAGGAGATATATGTATAGATGTATCTTTACAACTAATTTTTCACTATAGCACAAACTCTATTGGAACAAGTATAAACCCTAAACCCTAGACATATTTTTTACAACGATAGATATATAGATGTATCTTTTAAGAGGGATTTTTTTAATTTTCAAAAGCACTACACATATACCCTATACAAAATGGCAACAATATACTCCACCGAGAGAGAGAAAAAGGAGATAGACAGGTGGTGGTGGAGGATCAAGGTCTGGGTTTTCACAACAACAAATAGAGAAAAAAATGAGATAGACAAAGAGAGAAAAAAATGAGATAGAGAGAGATAGAGCAAATCTTACCAGAAGATGGTGGATGATTGATGGTGGTAGTGGAGGATCGACGGTGGTGGTGGTGGAGGATCGGCGTAAACCGTAGCTCCTTTGCTTTTCCTTCCTCTCTTCTCTCTCCTTTCTCCTCTCTTTCCTTTTTTTTGGACGAGCCCTAGCTGCTCTTTTCTTTTTCTTTTTTCTTTTGTCAATGTTCTAGGTATATTGGTGGACAATTCTCAACCTATTTTCTTCACAAAATGGCCACAAAGTCCACCTTTATATCCACAATCACACACATGGGCTTCATACAAACATTTTTAGTGTCCACAACCACACACATTGCCCTTCCTGTGGACATTGAAAATGTCAGCAACCACACACATGGGCTTCCTATGGACATTTCTAATGTCCACAATCACACACATGGGCATTCCATGGATATCTCCAATGTCCACAACCACACACCACCGGATTTCACTTGTCCACCAATGTCTATGAATATCCCAATTGACTACCCCCTCTTAGTATTTTACTTCTTATTTGCCAAACACCATCCTAATTATCCGATGGGGAAACACTTTTCCATAGGTCATGGGGTTGGCTCCTTCTATAACTTGTACAAGTTCCTAGTGTCACGGTCAGTTTCTAGACGGTGAATTAACCGGTGGGTTAGATTCATATGCGTGGCACAGGGGTGCGATGCGCATAAATATGCGGGATTAAGCTAGAGGGCTAGTGAAGCTTCATGACACGGAGGTACGATGTTGTGAATATTCAGGAGCAAGCCGGAGGGCTTGGTGAATCTTCAAGGCTTAGAGAAGCAGTGAAGTGTATATTCATTTCAAGGGCCGAAAAAGAGTATGATTGGTCTCATGATTTGATGTTTCTTTTAGTGGAGCGCAAAAAGTAAATAGACTACTATAGGGAGGGGTCCCGACCTCCCGGCTGCATATTCATATGTAGCTTAAGTGGGAACTCCAAGATACAATCCGTCGGCCGGACCATTCTTAACTAGAGGGCTATGCATTGGTTTCCCTCATCGTAGGAGACGGCTTGGGACTGTACATACAGGAGGTGGTACAACGACACTCCTAGAATGCCTGAGGATCCTATGTGCGCTAGACATTGTGTTTACAGTACGCTTGGCCCGAAGCTTCTTTGGAAAAATAGAGCTATCTAAGACTATGTGGTGTGCTTATAGATATGCTTGGCATGCTTTGTGTTGAGCTATCCGAAGTGGTGTAGCACAGAGTGGCATAACAATGGGCGAGCGATGTCTGGATCATTGGTTGCTAGTAAGTTGCAGATTAGTGTTTTCATATTGCTATACGGAAATATTATAGCCAGGATGGACCTCGCATATACATATGCTTGGTTGTAGCCTCTATACTTCTTGACAGGTGAAGCTTACGACTGTATGGAAAGTCTAAGTAATGTCGGCTTGGCCAGTTGGATAGCTATTTATGGTTACCTTCTCGGTACTGTGAAGACAGTGAATCCTACCTGTTGGACAAGTGTAATAGGACATGATGAAGTGACTTGTAGGCCGGCATATGAGCGATGCTCGTGTTGGTTATTCAGCTGTGCATGTTGGTGTAAGATGACCTGAAGGTCTAGAGGAGAACCGAGATGGTTTGTGAGGCTAACTATGGACTAGGACGGAGTCTGTAGTGCCGCATGGGTAGACGGTAATATGAATTTCCGCTACGTGGCTGTATATATTGCTGGTCGACCGTTCCGCCAGTGACATTTGGTATCAGAGCAGAATTTGCTCAATGTTGAATATAGGGTCTAGATTAAAATTATGCAGCAGAAACGAATAACTATTTTCCCTTCACAGAATTATATGAGGTTGCATGAATCAAAACAATAACATGAAGATCAGATATATACCGTTTAAACGCTTGCATGTAATCCTAGATCTTCCTCCTACATTTTGGATCAGTCGTCGAAAATCTAAAAGATATAGTAATTGTATTTCAGTCATAACTCTCTACTAGTTGATCCGATTTGCCTTTATAATGCTTTTGATAGAAAATTTAATTTCCTAAAACTTTGTCAGAAATATCGAACCTCCAATTCTGCTCCAAAGTGCCTCAAACATCGATTTAAAGTTTGGACTAGAATGTATTTTGAATTTAAGGTTTCTGAAACCTTTAAGATTATAACTTGAATTCTAAATTAGGATGAGAGGTTGAGACACATAAAAGGGTGGGCTATCCTATGAACCCTATCTCTATTTATAGAGAAAGACCATTTTTTCATATCTTTAGCTCCAAGTTAGGTCCATATGGGCTCCACTTACTTAAGCTTTTGATTTATTACTTTGAGGTCCCTATAGGTCGTATAGTTCTCAAAGAATAAATCTAATTGCAGTTAAGTTCACTAAATAACTACAACTGAATACTCTCAAGTAAATTAATATTATTCAGAAGGCTTTCACTCTCTAATACCCATAAATAGTCCCTCCACTTAACTGATATTCATAACAGACACCAAGGTAATATTAACAATTAATATCAACACCTTTTGAGTAATTATATCTTAGTCCCTGCCTGCCATATTAGATTATTATAATTATTCTAATAATCCGATAAACATTTTATAGGATCACTGCACAGTCTTGAATAATTTATACTCTTGATTAGGCTCTCAAGGGAATATCATTTCAGTGTGGATTCTTTATTGACACAAAGTAATCCTACTAAGTGACTTCGACCACCTAACATACCCAGAATATTGGATCACGTTTGCATTGTCTGACCTTACTGTTTGGTAGATCAAAGTAAGTAGAAACCAACCTATAGGGTATATTCTGCTCTCAGGATTTAAGACATTTGCAATCAACAAGTTTTTCAGAATCTTTTTATATGCTGACAATAAAATAAAAAGTATTATGTCTGACTTGTTCAGTGTATTTCAAATACACCAACACACTGACTTAGAGTCGCCACTCCGGTGATGGAGATACATCACCCTATAATATAGAAGTCTAGTGTGTTATAGTCTTATCAGATGAATTGTTCAGATTCATCACTGACTATGAATGATACAAGAATATGAGGAACCGGTAAATTACATCTCTCCATGTATGAACACTTCATACAAATAATTTACTTACAACATCATCTTGTGAACAACACTTAATCCATCATATGGATAAAGTAATAATATAATTTCATGCTCATTAATAAATATAATTCATCAATGTTATCAATTTAAATTATTTCATAAACCCCAACATTTTTAGCTTTAGCGATGGAGTTGCGCATTGGTGGAATTTTTAAAAATTATAAAATATTGAATCAGGAATATATTGGGAATTTTGAAAAAAAATAAAAAAATAACAGGCAGTGTCCCTGCACACCGCCCAACAAACAAGTCTTTATTAAAAAAAAATCAAAAAAAAAATCAAAAAAATGTTGGGTAGGCACCTTGCACACCGGCCAGCAACAGGCGATGTGCTTGCACCTTGCCCAACATATTTTTAATAGAAAAAAAATGCCAAGTGACACCCAAGGCGTGGAAGCAGGTCCAACCGCGCAGGAGATGGGATCAGAGCTTGTGGCAGTAGCTTGGATTCCTTTATTCTCATTAGATAACCCTATCATCCGAGGATGAGATGACAGGGGTGGTGAAGAACCATCCGGTGGCTCCATCTAAGTTTGATGATGATCTACAGAAAAAAATCTTTCAAACAATACTTCTGGAGGTTAAAGTATATACTAATAACTGTTTTATTGTCAGTTACATTAATATTGTGTAGAATACTTGCTACTACTGAAATAAAATTGTTATTATGTATAATTTTTGTGACCTACTACTGAATTATAATTGCTACTTATTATTTATTCTACAATGCCTAGCTACTTCATTGTAGATCATGATTTAAGTTTAATTGTTTATTCTATAAAGTAACCAGATTGAGCATTTGTTAAATTAATGAAATGTTGTTATATTTTGCCTATAAATAATGTAAATTGTTTAGTCTATACCAGTGTTTTAAAAACCGGCTCGGACCGGCCGGTTCAACCGGTGAACCGGTGACCCAGTCAAATTTCCGGTTCGGGTCAACATTGACCTAGTAATTTTCTCAAAAACCGTCTTTTTGAATGTGAACCGGTCGACCCGGCCAGTTGAACCAGTGAACCAGGTGACCCAGTTGATTTTTAAACCAGTTTTTTTTAAGTTAAAGTGTTATAATTTTTTACATTTTGTAAAAATGAGCTTGCTGGGTTTTGAACCTAAGACCCTAAAGTGACAAACCTCTTACCATTTCAGCTACCATTAGATTGTTGTCATTATGACAGTATAATTTCTATACAATTAATTTTTATTTAAGAGTTTTAGCATTTTCCAAAACTTAAATTGTTGAGTTTCGAACACGAGACCCATAAGTGACTTCAAAAAGACACTTTACCAACTATGCTGCATAAAATAATACGTTTTTATTATTGTTATTGTATTAATAGTTTAGACTTAACCCACTGGTCAACCCACTGGTTGAACCAGATTGACCCAACCCACTAGCTTCTCCGGTTCGATAACCGGTCCGGTTTTTAAAACATTGGTCTATACAGTAACTAGATTGAGTATATGTTAAATTAATGAAATATTGTTTTTCTTTTTGTAATAAATAATGTTAATTGTTTATTCTATAAAGTACAGAGATTGAGTATTTGTTAAATTAATGAAATGTTGTTTTTCTTTTTTCAATAAATAATGTTAACTATATATTCTATAGAATAACTATTTTATTTCATTCATTGTCATTTGTCAACATTAATACTTTGTTTATTCTCCATATTTAGTTTGGACAGTCTAGAGATAAAGGGATAGAGCACACTGAACAATGTCAATTGTTTATTCTATATAGTAACCAAATTGAGCATCCACTGATAAAGGGATGGAACACACTGATATAGATGATGATGTGGCCGAAGAAGTGGTTGTAACTACATTTAGGGATGGGAAATGAATATTAGAGGATGAGGAGGTGAAAGAAAAAAAAGATGACGATATACTTGAGCCTAAGGTTAGGATGAAATTTGGTAATGTTGAAGAATTATTTCAGTTTTTTAAACAATACGGTAAAAAATGGGATTTCTGGTGAAGAAAAGGTCAAGTAAAAAGAATGATGATGGGATTGCAGATTACATGATGTTCTCGTGTAGTAAAGAAGGCAAGAGAAAGAAGACTTCAACATATAGATTGATACATAAACCAAGTATTAGAAGTGAGTGAAATGTTAAGCTCTCATCAAAGTTATACCTTGATGGAACATAGAGAATTAAGAATGTCATTCTGGAGCATAATCATGTGTTGTTAACCCCAAACAAAGCTCGATACCTTCCATGTAATCGAGAGATCAGTGCAGATGTGAAAAGACGACTTATCATAAATGACATGACAAGGGTTGGAGTAAATAAAAATTACGATTCGTTAGTGACTGAAGCTAAGGGACACTCGAATGTTCCATACATAGAAAAGGATTGTAGAAATTATATTGATAAAATGAGGCGTTTACGACTTGGGGAAGGATATGCTCTTGCCATTCAAAGTTATTTCTTAAAGATGCAAGCAGAGAATTGTGGTTTTTTTTAATATGGACTCTGACACCAAAGGAAGATTGAGGAACATATTTTGGGCAGAAGGCTGAAGCAGAGAAGCATACAAAGAATTTAGAGATGTTGTAACCTTTGGCACGACATACTTGACAAACAGGTATGCAATGCCCTTTGCTCCTTTTGTTGGGGTCAACCATCATGGGGAATCTATTCTGTTTAGGTGTGGGTTGGTGTCAAACGAGGATACAAAAATATTTTGTTTGATCGTTTAATACGTGGCTTACATGTATGGTGGGATTTCTCTAAAGGGAATCATAACTGACCAAGATAGAGCAATACAGAATGCAATTCAGATTGTTTTCCCTGATATTAAGCATAGATGGTGTTTATGGCATGTTTTGAAGAAGATACCTGAAACATTGATATCACCAACATTATAAATCCATCAATTCGGCGATGTTAAATGTAGTCTATGATTCTCAAAATCTTAATGAGTTCGAAGTAAATTGGGGTGCAATGATCAATAAGTTTGGATTAGAAGAAAATCATTGGTTGAGTAGATTATACATGGAGAGGCATCGTTGGGTGCCAGGATTCGTTAAAATCCACTTTTGGGCAGGGATGTCGACCACTCAAAGAAGTGAAGGCATGCATGCATTTTTTGATGGTTATGTCAATTCAAAAATTACCTTAAAGTAGTTTGTGGAGTAATATGAAAATACATTGAGGAGTATGATAGAGAAGGATAATTTTTCAGATTATAAATTGGCTACATTCACAATAGAATGTAGATTGACTTATGATTTTGAGAAACAAGCTCAAGTTTTCACATTGGCAAAGTTCCAAGATTTCCACAATGAGTTAACTGCTCGAACTACATACTGTGAGATTATAACTTTTCAAAAGGGTGGGTATGCAACGGAGTATAACGTACGAGAAGATGTCATGATTGGAGAATATAAAACAAGAATGATGTTTGTGGTTTCGTTTCGAAGACAAGAATGTGAAATTAAATTCAGTTGTAACTTTTTTGAGTTTAAAGGTTTACTTTGCAGGCATGTGATGAAGGTTTTTATCCGTAATGATGTATCGGTAATCCTAGATAAGTACATTTTAAGGAGATGGAAGAAAGACGTGCCTCGATGCCATTTGAAGGTCAGAGTCAAATATAATGGTTGGTGTGCCACAGAAGATAAAAAATGGTCTGATCGGATGCTCCGTGTGTTTGCAAAGGTATCAAGTATAACATCAATAGATAAAATACTCTATAATCATGTTATGGTTAGGATAGACACTCTTTCGAGTGAATTAGAGACGAAGAGGTTAAGTGATGAAATCGGTCAGTCCATAAGTAAGATGTCTTCAAGCCAAGATGTACTTGACCCTGTGGTCGCTCATACTAACGGCCAGCGTCGACAGACCACGAGATTTAAATCACGGGTAGAAAAGGAGGTTTCAAAGAAAATGAGGAAAATTAAGCGATCTATGGCAAAGGTTAGATTGTTGGGATTAGTAAAATGAAATTACTTTTTTGATTGCCACTTTTTTTATTTTTCATCTCTTGTAGTTGTTCTTATAACAATGTTAATTTATATTTTTCATTTCTTATAGAATGATGAGATTAAGAAGCCTAGCAAGAAACCTCAGAATATTAGCAAACGAAGTTGCTCTACTACCATTGTGCAGGTAAAATATTTTCTCAAACTACATATTTCCAATTTTTTTTCATTGGATCCACTACACCAGAATTGGTATTTTGCCACACCTCTAAAAAAATATTTGCCACGGTTCTGAACCGTTGCAGAAATAACCACGGTTTAGAGCCATTGCAAGCATCTACTACGGCTTTAGTCTTAATAAACAACGGTTATTATCCGTGGTGAATGTTGTAACGGTTGTAAGCTATCGCAGAGTCGGAATGTAATTAAAGAAAAAGAAGTAAAATGTGGCCCACGTTTACACTATGTGAGCACAGAAGCCCACGCCCCTACCTCCAGAACAACTAACCACGATGAAGAATTTTCTTTTTATTCGTGATTCTTCTCTCCTATTTGTTTTCCCGAGCTCTCACTCTTTCATTTTCGCTTTCTCCATTGTTCCTTTTCACCACTATTTTCATCTCTACTTCATAGCCACTGCAACACAGAACTAGCCACCACCACCGTCGGCTGCAACCACCAAGTACAGAGAAGGTATTTTGACTGCACACAAACTCTCTCTCTTCTCTCCCTCTCCCTCTCTCTCTCTATGTGTTCTGTTCTGATCCCTCTCTCTCTCTCTCTCTCTCTCTCTCTCTCTCTCTCTCTCTCTCTCTCTGTGATCTTCGATTTGGTAAACCCTTTCCAAATACATTTTTGTTTAGGGCTTTTTAAAATCTGTTTAGGGTTTTTTTGTTTTTTCAAATCGATAGTCTAGGGTTGTTTTTTCCATAATCTTTTTTATAAATGTTTGTTATAATGTGAGTGTGTGTGTGTGTGTGTGTGCGATTTTGATCCAGGGAGAAGATAACTATTTTGGTGGGTACTGGTTTTAACTAACTCTTTGTTGTAATTGATAGATACATTGCTTTTAGTCTTTATTGTTGAAACTTTAGGGTTGCTGTTAGTATTACGAAGGTACTCAATCTTCTAGTGATATCAACTTTGAATTTGAAATGTCTTTGTTAATAAATCTTTCCTTAGTTCATGTTCATAAACTTTAGGTGTTTGCTGAAATGCCCCAGTGTTATCCTTTGTTTCATTCATTATATTTAATTTATTTGCTGCTCATTCATCATATTTTTCGTTCATCATATTCCTGCTTTAATTGGTTTTACGTGAGGATTGACTTTACATGTGCTACCAATATTGTAGAATTGAATTTGTAAGATGCTTAGATTGACACGTTTCATTTCAAATTACAGTTCATAGATGTGAAATGGTTATGTCCATCTGTTTTATTGCTTTTTTACTGAAGGCTAAACTTCTATTGTATCTTCATTTTTGGTTATATGAATTCAAATCATTTCTCACCACCACTGTACACTTATGTTTTTTCCTCTTCATATGCTTTCATTTTGAGTCTTTAAGCTGCATTTGTGTATCTTCTCATCATTTCCCTGGAGATTAATTGAAACTGAAATTGTTTTGGAATGTTGTAGTTGTTTAGGAGAACAAAAATCTGGAATAATTTCTTCTCTTCTTGATTTCTCAATGCTGGGATAAGAAGCAAACAGAGATAAATTTTTATCAATTCTTTTTCTAATGTAATCCGTGATTAGGATATGATGTGTTTAGATTTGGTTTAATATTACTGTGAAAAGGTTGAGTGTGAGCAAATTTCAATAATGTTTTGTAGGTTTGGACTCTTAATGGCATGTTAAATCTCTGATTTTTTTAATTTTAATGACTCTCGTATTTCTTCTTTTCATCTTTGTAATCAAAGGTTGCTTAGCCGAAAATCAGAATGAGTACAAATTTTCTTCCAACGTATATTGTAATTGATATCATTTGGTTCTCCCAACGTAAATAAAGGTGCTCCTGCATAGATTCTAAAAGCACATCAACACCACCCATATTAATTTAATTTTTGAATTAACTTACCTCTATTTCAGCTTTTATTCTCATTTTGTTGTATTTATTTAATAATATAAAATAATTAAAGATATTAGTAAGAATCGTAAGTCTACATAGTAGAATTTGCAAGGATGGATCCTTTTTGACTTCAAACAGACTTTATTAAGGATTACAAAGTTATAAGCTTTTCAATATATTTCAAATGCATGCATCATCTGCATTGAATGAGTTGGTCCCACCCACTCCCCTTGCTTAATTTTTTAGAAAGCTTCTTAATTTGATGATGCCATTTCTTTAATTACATACTACAATTGTACTGGATGGGTCACAAATTTTATAGCCAATAACCTGAACTTGTACCATGACCTGTTATTACTGTTGTTGTTTTTGCTTTGGTCAAGTTGCTTTGGTCAAACTACTTTGAATAAGGCCCTTGAGAAATGACTACTCTTATACGACATATAGGTTGGGTCCTACAGGAAATGTACTTAACCAACTACTGCATTGGCTCTTAATTGATGTTGGTTAGTGATATTTAACTCTCTCCTTCTCCTTCTCCTTAACCAACTTTCTTCCTTCTCCTTTCTCATCTCTTCTTTCCTCCGTTTTGGTCTGGGGTATTGATTTCATATGGGTTTTCTATTCATTCTGTTTTAGGGATTCCCATCAAAGGGTTTTTTCCCTGAACTGAGTTTCTGATCTAGGGTTTTCATTCATAGGATTTTCTGATTCGGGTTAAAAACAATGAATATAGGGTTTTTTTTGTTTATTTCATCTGATCATATTGGTAGAGTACCTTTTATGCTTATCTGCTTACTAATCATGCTGCAAACGCTAGAAATTCTTATTGGTTTGTCGTCGTATCTCCTGAGTTTATTTCATCTGATCATATCGGTTGTGATATGTTAGGACTACCTTATGATGTTTTCATCTTTTTTATATCCCTTGTACTTAGTTCTTGGGAGATTAGACACTCTTGGGTATAAATGGGCAAAGGTAGTTTTGCGCATAATATTTAATCTGGTACAACTATTCTTCTAGATTATCATTTTAACCCGCAAACTCTAATATAAAACTCTTTTTGTGGGGCTTTTTTGAATACGATTCAAGGGTTGATTTTTGGTGAGGATGTACTCCTTATATGTAGTTCATCTTTACAAAATTAGCCTATTCTAAAATTTATGTTGAGGATGTACTCCTTACATGTAGATTATCTTCACAAAATTAGCCTATTCTAAAATTTCTGCTGATCCTATCATAAGTTGATTCATTTCTTTACCGTTGAATAAAAGAGTCAACTTTTGATGGGGTTATAAAATTTATAATGAGCTGATTTTTTGTGAGATGATCTAAATAATGTACTCCTTACATGTAGATCATCTTCACAAAATTAGCCTATTCTAAAATTTCTGCTGATCCTATCATAAGTTGATTCATTTCTTTACCGTTGAATAAAAGAGTCAACTTTTGATGGGGTTATAAATTTTATAATGAGCTGATTTTTTGTGAGATGATCTAAATAATAATGAGAACCTCGGTAAAAATCAACAATTAGATAGTATCCAAATGAGCTTCACAAACTTGTTTTCGATTTTTGGTAACCAAAACCCCTAGTACAAAAAACACACCCAAGTCTAATGACAATTCTTCTAGAATCTAGATCCTTGAGATTACGTCAAAGGTGTTCACTTTTTCAAGATTTTTAACTCATAACTTTGTGGAATTGTGTCTTGTTGCCATCGCAGTAGGCAGTTTCAAATAGCATGTCTTCATTGAAAGAGTTACAATTGGATGCTGCTAAATTTGAATTTTGATGTCTCATGCTTTAGTTGTTGATAAAATTTGACGTGGCTTTGCAGGAACATGTTAACCAAATTTACTTCCTACAATTCTGACTTCTTACATTAGAATCGACTTTGATTTCTATATATCTTGATCTTCTCTTCTTCTTTTTCTTCTACTTCTTCTCTTATATATATAGATTTCAGTTTTTTCTTAAACCTATTATCAAACTTGATTTGTTTTTTTGGAGACTTTTTTTTGCAGTTTGAACTCCATCATCACTCTCTCTTTGGTCTTTATCTGCTCCATTGCAAACAGCAGCAACATCACTACCTCTACAATCTTCTGAGGTGCATACTTCTTTCACTGATTACTCCCTGTCTCTGTGCGTGTCTTTTGTTAGTACATTGTAAAGGATCGTACTTGAAAATAGGAAGATATTTGTTGGCAGAATAGTTAATGAGTGTTGGATCGTACACATATGATTATTCGACCTTTTGATACTTGGATATGATCATGGAAAATGATAACGTATTTGGTAGCTTATTTGGCTTTTATAAATTGCATGTATATGACTTGTAGTTGTGGCTTTGTTTGATTCTCTAGCCCCGCTTGGTATCACCGTGTCTTCTTTAGAGGTTCTACCATAATGGCATAATTGACCCATGTCCATTAACCACTTTCCAACCGGTTTCTATAACTGCCAAATGAAACCACTATTACGTATAAGGGGTGAAAGAATCTTCTTTAGTGCTTAAACAAGGTCCTTAAGAAATGAGAACAAAATGTATCCATTCAACAGGGAATTTCATGAACAATGTTGTCTTCATTTTTTACTTCTGTGGTGGTTGTATAATTGTTACTGGTGAAGTGTTTATATAGTCTAAATTAGATACATAGATTGAAGATAAAACAAGATTAGTCATTAATATCATTAATTTATTTGTTTTTTACATCTTTTAGACGAGAATCAAGTTTGTATTATGATGTACAACATTTCAAGAGTAGGTATATACTTTGGCCTTTGGGCACTCTATACCCCATAGTCTATTCCCAAATTATCTAACCTTTTTGTTATGTAACTTAATTTAGGTTATATTCAATTTACCTTCTTTAACCCTCTCTATATCAACGGGCCTTTAGGGGCTGCAATGTATCAACTACTTTTACATTTTATTGCGCCAAATTACTACCTCAGTTTAACTATTAGGACTCAATTACTTTAAAAATTTCCTGGTTTGTATTATTTAATTACTGATTTGTTGGTTTGGAATTTTTAATTTGTATGATTTCAATAATTAGTTGATTCCACCAATTTACTATTTTTTAGATTTTTTAATTGGTTTCTTCCATTTAATTCTACCAATTTTTCTTTGTATATTGATTTGTTTGGGTGTTTCTATGTTCTTTTTTGGGTAATGGTTTATATGTTTCCTTTTTTTTATTGAATTTTTTGTATTGGTTTCTGATGTGGGTACTAATGGTGATCATATAGTTCCATTATGTCGAAATTAGTAGTTTGTAGAAAAGGGTTAGGATCCTTTTGTTCTTTACATGGGTTTTGGGTGATTAAAATGGATATGAAAATAATTTGCATCTTGGTTATAGGTTTTGAATGTTTAGAAGGTTCAGATCATTACTGATCAAGAAGATTTGCATGTTTTAGATTCAATTATATCTTCTCACCCCCATCTTCTATGTATGTGGCTGTGGTTGAATAGGAGTTTAGATTGTTTGTTTTATTTGTCTTCTTTTTTTGAGTTACTGAATTGAAGTATATTTCTCTATGGGTATTAAAATCTTATAGTACATACCACTACATTAAAGCATACGAGTGCTTTGTTTATACAACATTAAGTATGAACTATTATAACGCGCTAGCTACTAGGAAGAGTGGTAGAATGTTCTACCCTCTTCAATTATGGAGACACTTATTGTAGGCTGCTGTTTATATACAATAATTTCAACCTACAAAGTACCAGGTCAGGTTATGTGAAATTGTGATTTGGCTCTTATAGATTGACGTAGAAGTAAAGCTCGGATTGATTGTTCCTCCTAGTATATTGTGCAAAATTTGTGTTTCATTAATAGATGTGTGTGTATTTATTATTCTAGATTGCTAAAACACAAGCTGAGATTATGTTGCTTAATAATAAACTATGAAATCTTAAGGATTGTTTATCCATTTTATTTTGTGTGTTGTCCATATATAAACTAATCATCTTGTGGAATTCCTCTATCATTTGTAACTATTTGTGGCAGTAATGTTTATTTGTAACAACCTTGACTCTGCTCTGTTATACCTTGTGGTATAGTGTATGACGAGTCCCCGTGGTCTATGTTACAAATATGTGACTTTTCTAATATACTTTCTGGTTTACAAATTGAACGAGTGAATCTAACAAAGTTAATTTTTTAGGGTCGTTCAGTATAATGTCGTCTAAAATTGACAAAGAGTGGATGAAAGAATCAAGTCAAAGAAGTGTTCGATACTTGGAAGGAGTCAATAATTTTCTAGAATTTCTTAAGAATAAAAGTGATGGGGAAAAATTCTTTTCGTGCCTGTGTAAGCAATGTCGGAATGGGAATGGGAAGATATCGATGGATGACATTTCATACCATTTGCTAAGGTGGGGTATTGATCAGTCGTATACCGAGTGGCATTTCCATGGGGAAAAGTTATTAGAGAAGGGAAAACAACAACCATCTAAGGATACCGTTGGAAATATTGATGAGGTTGATCATCCTAGGATGGAGCAACTAGTTGATGATGCTTGCGGACTCCACTATAATTGTGAACCCACTAATCCTTCGGCCGACCCTATCGCAAGAGAAAATATTGACTCTCAAACTCCTAGAGGTAAGAAGTACAAATCTCTACATGCCAGTGCAAGAGAGCTTTTGTACCCTTCATGTCCAAAGGGGAAGACGACATTGTATGCCGTTGTCAAACTGAATAACCTGAAGACACAGTATGGTTTTTCAGACAATGGTGTCACTGCACTTCTTGATTTGCTAAGAGAGTTACTCCCTGAAGGAAACAAGTTGCCAACAAATTTTCTTGACATGAAGAAAATGATTAAAGAAGTTTGGATGGATTACATAACCTATGATGCTTGTAAAAATGACTGCATTTTATACTGGAAAGATCATGAAAGTAGGGTTAGTTGTCCAATTTGCAATGAACCTAGATATAAGACAACATTTAACGATGAGAAGAGAACTACCAAAGTACCCCAGAAGACATTGAGACACTTCCCCTTAATTCCAAGGCTTCAGAGATTATACAGTATACCATGGATAGCCGAAGCAATGACTTGGCACTACCGAGCAAAGTCCAATCCAAATGTAATGCGTCATCCACATGATTCTTTGCCTTGGCGAACTGCAGATTCATTTTCACCAGATTTTGCTGATGAATCACGCAATGTTACACTTGGAATAGCAACAGATGGTTTTAATCCATATGGCTCTCTCAGTAACAATTACAGTTGTTGGCCGGTAATTGTGGTGCCTTATAATCTTCCCCCTTCTATGTGTATGAAAAGGGAGTTCTCAATGTTGTCATTGTTGATATTTGGGCCCTAGGCACCTGGGAAGGATATTGATGTTTATTTACAACCGTTGAAAGATGAGTTAAAGCAATTATGGCATGAAGGAGTCCTAACATATGACTCATTTGAAAAATCTAATTTCACAATGAAAGCTAGGTTGTTGTGGGCAATTCATGATTACCCTGCACTTGGGACTTTATCGGGATCCATAACTCACGGTTATTTTGCATGTTCTGTTGGTGGTGAGGGCACTTGCTCAGACTATCTTCCGTACAGTAAGAAGATTTGTTATATGGGACATCGGAGATTTCTTCCCTCCAAACACAAGTTTCGGGACGATAAGACAAACTTCAATAACAAAGTAGAACATGGTTTAGCTCCATGGCCATTGTTTGGTTTAGAGGTTGAACAAAAGGTGGCCAAGATCAAGATGAAACTTGGTAAAGGCAAAGCGCTAATAGTAGTTGGTCGAAAACGTAAAAGGAGAGATGAAGATGTTGATGATGATGTTAACGTAGATGAGGTATCTCCTACCAATACAACTGCATGGTTTAGGAGGTCCATCCTTTATGATTTACCAAATTGGAAGGCAAACAACATTCGACATAATGTGGATGTCATGCATGTTGAGAAAAACGTCACAGAGCATCTCATAAACACTATCATGGGCCATAAAAACAAGTCAAAAGATGGTATCAATGCACGTAAGGATTTGAAGGCCATGGGTATAAAACAAAGGTTGTGGTAGAAGATCCTGAAACTGGCAAAATAACCACACCAAATGCAACTTACTCTCTGAGTAAAGAAGAAAAAAGTAGGTTCTGCACCGTTTTGAAAAACTTGAAGGTCCCTTCCAACTTCTCCTCTAACTTACGTAATAATGTCAACCTTAATCCTCTTGAACTAAGAAATTTCAAGTCGCATGACTACCATGTGGTTATGCAACATTTGCTTCCATTGTTGCTTCAGCATGCTTATCCGCAACATAAAGATTTGAGAAATGCTATTCATCGGATAAGCCTATTCTTCAACATTTTGTGCTCAAAGGTGATCAATAGGGAACATCTTTTAAAAGCAAAAGCAAGTTTGGTAGAAGCAATGTGTGTTTTGGAAAAACATTTTCCACCTGCATTTTTTGATATTAGTATCCACCTCATGGTGCATTTAGTTGATGAAGCCTTGACTTGCAGTCCGGTCAGATATAGGTGGATGTATCCTTTTGAACGGTAAACTACTAATCTTGATTGTATTCCTAGAGGTAGGATAGTAAGAGCTTTAGTTACTTCTAATTGTTCCCTCTTTCTTAGGCTGATGAAAACATACAAAGGGTACATGCGTAATAAAAGGTACATTGAAGGGTGCATTGCAGAGGGCTATATCATACAAGAAGCTAGTCTTTATTGCATGGAGTACATGCCAGACGCATATGATGGTACTCACAAACATACTCGAGAAGCCTTCTTGGATGAAGATGATGAGTTTGCTGATGAGGCACCTCTAGATAAGGGTAGAGATGTTACATTAACCCAAGTACAGTTTGGACAAGTACGTAGATGGGTCCTAGATAAGTATGATAGATTGGACGAATGGCGAAAGTAAGTGCATGAAAGTTTTCCATAAAAAATGATTCTTTAAATAGTCATTGTAGATTGTTTCATAAATATATGTATTGATTTGTGTTTTTCGACATATTGTAGGAAGTATGATTCCTACATTAAAAGTATTAATTCCCAAGGTAAAAAGGGGAGTACACATTCGACCACCGTTAGTTTTATCCTTTGGTTACGTGATGAGGTATTATTTCAATCTGAGTAACTTCTTGTTATGGGTTTCAGTAGATTTATTGTTTTGTTGATACGGTTGATTAAATGCCTTCATTTACAGTTGATTCAATGCTTTGGCGACTAGTGAATGGACCACAAAGCACGTTCGTATACGAAGTACAAAGTAAATGGGTTTGTATTCTCTCCGAGTGGTTACGAGGAGCGTTTAGTAACTCAAGATAGTGGCGTGTCCATGAAGGCAATTACAAAATTTAGGGCTAGTGGGAAGGACAAAAATTACAAGGAAGCATTCACAACATATTATGGAGTCATTAGACAGATAATTGAGCTAGATTATGTGGACTTCAAACAAACAGTTTTCTATTATGATTGGGTGAGGGTAGAGGATAAGGCCAACGGTTGCAAAATTGATCCTGATTCAAATTTAATTATGGTTAATTTGGGGAAGTTGAAGAGCAAAGACAGATTGGACGATGAGCGATATATTCTTGCATCGGAAGCGAGCCAAATGTTCTACTCAAAGGATCCTACAAACAACGGATGGTCTGTGGTCTTGCATACGCCGAAGCGATTGACTACAAGTGTGGATGATACTGAGTTCCCTACTATCTATCAATCTGCTTTTGAGGACAATGAAAAATTAGAAAACCTTACCAAATGCGTATATTAAAATTCTTTTCGTATGTGGAAGTCTCTTGATGGGAATTTTATGCTATTCAGGCCAAGCATATGTTATTTACCAATCTGTAAAAAATAATACTCTTTGTGACCTTGGGGGTGAGGGAAAAACCCTATCTATCTAATATTTGTGTAAATTCTAGTGAAGCTTTTGCGACTCTTTTACATCATCTTAATCGATTATTATTTAAATGTCGATTTACCATTTGTTGTATGTGCAATGCATCTATATACAATTTTTTTTCTTAATTAAAATCTATACACTAATCTTATATTTATAATGTTGTAGGCTACAATGTCAGGAGTAGGAGATGGCTCAAACCAATCAGTTGCGGGGTCATCTTCCAACCAACCTAAAAAAGTAGAGGTAAACGTGTATGGGGCTCCAATTTCGAAAAACTCCACAAAAATTAGCACCCGGATGGGAGAGTTGGTTAAAACCCATGTGCCTATATCTTGGGTAAGTTGGGATAAAGTACCCGAAAAATATAAGGAGGACGTTTGGAGTGAATTGTTGGTAAGAGACAAAATGCATCTGTCTTTACTTTCTTTCGAATTTATTTTTTCATTACAAAATTATTGACTTGAATCTCTTTGCAGAAATCTTATGATTTACCTGAAATTTCCAAGTCACAATATTTAAAGAAAATGTCAGACTCATTTAGGAGACACAAGAGTACCTTGCGGAAAGAACATTACGACAAATATCCTACTGATGAAGAGAGGAAGAGAAATCCTCCCAAAAATGTTAGCCATGATGATTGGGCAGGGTTTTGTAAGAATGAAGGAACTAGTGAGGCTATTAAGAAAAGAGAACAAAACAAAAGAAATAGAGAATCGTATGACTATGGTCATACAACTGGGCGTGAGGTTATGCCTTGGTAGAGTCTCAAATGGTAAGTTTGCTTATTTAGACAACTCATGCAAATAACATATCTATATATATATATAGATTATCAATTAATGGAACTTCATAAATTGCAGAGGATCGATAATCCTGACGAAGATGTCACACGCACTGCCGTATGGAAAAAAACTCACACAAGAAAACTCAATGGCAGCGTCTTACCTAGTGCTGCTCCATACTTAGTGAGTCAAAGTCATTTGCAATTTAGTTACAACTGATTCTTTTCACATTCCAATAAATAATACTAATTGCTTTTTTATTTTAAACATGAATTGATTATTCTTTTATAACATTACAGGAGAAGATTAACAAAGTGATAGAAGAAAGCGGTGAAGCTTCTTTGTCATTGGAAAAAGATCCCTTAAGTCAGGTGTTCGGGTTGGATTCAAAGGGGCGCACTCGTAGTTTTGGGACCACGGTTTCCCGAACACAGATCAAGGCTTCTACTCCGGCACATGCCCTATTTACTTCTAGTCAGTCTGATTCTAGAGAGTGGAGAGCTAGGGTGGAGGGTACATTAGGAATTATGCTTGGGAACATTGATGCATTGTGCGAAGAGGTTAAGGGGATTCAACCTACACACCCTGCACTAGACAATGGCTCGAATATTATTGGGAGCAGTACACCTCAATCAGAATTTGGTCGTGATACCTCATGTGCGCTTTTGAACTTTGATCAAGAGGTTGTTGCAACTGGTGTAGTATGCAAAGGTGAACTTGCCCGAATAGCCCATGGACGCCCAGTACCAGCCACACATGAAAAGGTCGTGTTGGACAAGATCCTCCTGCCAGGCGAAAAGACTGCAAAAGAAAACCATAGTTTTGCAGAGACCTTTTCTGATGTTGGCATTGGTGGATTTGTGGTCCATCCTAAGTTTGCAATTCGATATAGCTAAATGGGATATTATCTTTTTTATGGATATCTTAATATACTTCTGTGCACACTTTAGACAACTTTGTGCGCATATGTTGACACTTTAGTGCACATGTTAGTCACCTTCTTTTATTCATATGTTAGAACTTATAACCTCTTTGTTAGAACTTTTTCTTACAAATTCTACATATGTTAATACTTTTTGTTCCTTTGGTTTTTAAATTAATTGTCTTGATATTAACTTTTTGTACATAATTTGTGTTATTTGTATGTGGTTGTGTTTTTTATTGCAAGGTACATATAGAGATTACGCTCATCATCGAAGCAAAGTAGCCAGTTGGGGGTATATCAACCCCTGATAAGTATTGTATTTTCTTCTCTAAACTGTTTTTTGTATGTATAACGAATTAATGGGAAACACGATTAACTTTTATTCTATACTTGATGCGAGGTACACAAATGCATTGGGGATCACTCTCATTCTTGATAGGTAAGTATCCAACTTATCTTAAATTACATGTAGGTTATACCTCAAAAGGTCGATGACTTCGAAAGTTTCATTTTTATTGCAATAGTACTATAATTAATTTCTTTTTTAAATAGGAAAAGAACATTTCTGAACTGTTGATTAGAAAAAAGATTTTATATCGCTATTTTTTTACACAATGTAATTTCGTGCAGGCAAGGCTTTAGTTCGATACAGAATTTGGCCCCAAAGTAATATCATTTCATGGATACAATTAAGCCTTCTCCTCCCGCGGTATGTCTTTTTTTTTGGTTAAACAAGGTCCCTCGGTATGTCAAAAAGCCTAGCTTGTTAAAACTCATGTTTATTCATCAAAGTAGATATTTTTATGCATGCATGATCTTGATGCACATACTCCTAGTTTTGTTGGATGAAATGCAATAATTCAATTTTCCATGTCCATCAAGACATGAATGTTGAATATGGCTTTTTTTTTATGCATGTGTAGTCTTAATGCATGAAAATAGTGTCATGATAACTCTAAACAGATTGACCATTTGAGGGCATGTATGCACTATTATCATCTTGATGTCTTTAATTATGTGATTGCTAGGTTTACTCTATTTTCTATTTTGATTATTTATCGCACTTCTCTTATGTTTGTCGTTGGACCTTCTGATCATGAATGGGTTTTATCTTGTACACAATCATGGCTCTTGCCATTCATACAGTACACCAATGCTCAATCACATATGAATGCTTTTTTAGTTTGATCATGACATTTATGTTTTACCCTTCGTCTGTTTGTAGATTTGTTTAGAAGCTATGAATGTCCTAGATCCATGCATCAATGAGTTAGCATGAGCAATGCAGTTTATATCATATTATCTCTTGTCTATTTGTTATTATTGGACATTCACATTGTGAAAATTTCATAATGCTTCACTACATATATTTAATTTTGATACATTTGCTTGCTGCAGCTATTTGTTGATCCTGGACCGAACTAACTGGAAGACCAACATGCTGACTTCCCTTTTAGTCCCTTACATTTTCTTCAGTCAACCCGCAGGAAAGTTCAGTGTATTAAGGTGATTAATTATTATATCTATACCATTTATATTTCTTTGCTTTGATACTTGTTTTACTTTACGCACCATCTAAATTTGTTTACTTTGGTTCACAGAGGAGAGCTTGGAAAATGGATTGCCTTCATTGTAGTTGTATTAAGGCTCTTCTTCCCACGTCACTTCCCAGGTATGAGTTCTTGTCTTTGTGAAGGTCTTAATAGACCATGTTTTATAGTTTATCTGGAAAAATGGGATGAAAATGTTGTACCTTACAATAGAACTTGTAAAATACCACATCAGGGTTGTCTAATGAACCCTCCTGTATATATTCACTTTTGATCAGTTGTCATCTACTATTTTGATATAGACCAATTCTATAACAAGAATGACACATTGGTATTTTCAGTTTGGCTCAGATCACAATTAGTAACCTGAGTACTGCTAGCGCTGCTTATATCTACTTAATTTCAAACTGATTTTTTATCCATTCACATTAGAATATGTCCTTATTTTCAATCAAGCATACCTACTGTACGTTGATGTGTCTGGATGAGAAATTTTCAGTTCATGGCCTGGACTACCAATAATTTGTTGGCTCTTCCCTTCCCTATCTTAATCTGATATGATTTCTCCATCCCTTTTAAAATTCCCACCGTAATATGTCTAGATGACTTGGTAATATTAAGCATGTGGCATGGTGACTCACCCTTGATGATCTATTTCAACTAAACACGCGAACTTTCTATTTTTACTTAACACTTAATTTCATCTCCTCTCCTTTGATATATATATATATATATACATTCAGTAGGAGAAGATGATTAGTGCAAGTTTGCCAGCAATAGCAAAAACTTATTTACCATCCGAGTTGTGAATGGGTATTATTTGTAGTTATTTGTTTGTTCTGCTTCCTAACACTCTTATATGGGATTGCGTATAAAAAATTAATTATTTTTTTATAGTTGGTGGTTACATAAAAAATTAAATTTTTTTTTTCACACTAAAAAAATTAACCACGGCTAAAAACCGTTGCAAGCATGTGAAAAGGGTAAATTGTGCAACGGGTATTAGAATGGAAATGCACAATTACAATATACGTTGGAAGAAAATTTGTACTCATTCTGATTTTCGGCTAAGCAACCTTTGATTACAAAGATGAAAAGAAGAAATACGAGAGTCATTAAAATTAAAAAAAATCAAAGATTTAACATGCCATTAAGAGTCCAAACCTACAAAACATTATTGAAATTTGCTCACACTCAATTTTTTCACAGTAATATTAAACCAAATCTAAACACACCATATCCTAATCACGGATTACATTAGAAAAAGAATTGATAAAAATTTATCTCTGTTTGCTTCTTATCCCAGCATTGAGAAATCAAGAAGAGAAGAAATTATTCCAGATTTTTGTTCTCCTAAACAACTACAACATTCCAAAACAATTTCAGTTTCAATTGATCTCCAGGGAAATGATGAGAAGATACACAAATGCAGCTTAAAGACTCAAAATGAAAGCATATGAAGAGGAAAAAACATAAGTGTACAGTGGTGGTGAGAAATGATTTGAATTCATATAACCAAAAATGAAGATACAATAGAAGTTTAGCCTTCAGTAAAAAAGCAATAAAACAGATGGACATAACCATTTCACATCTATGAACTGTAATTTGAAATGAAACGTGTCAATCCAAGCATCTTACAAATTCAATTCTACAATATTGGTAGCACATGTAAAGTCAATCCTCATGTAAAACCAATTAAAGCAGGAATATGATGAACGAAAAATATGATGAATGAGCAGCAAATAAATTAAATATAATGAATGAAACAAAGGATAACACACTGGGGCATTTCAGCAAACACCTAAAGTGTATGAACATGAACTAAGGAAAGATTTATTAACAAAGACATTTCAAATTCAAAGTTGATATCACTTGAAGATTGAGTACCTTCGTAATACTAACAGCAACCCTAAAGTTTCAACAATAAAGACTAAAAGCAATGTATCTATCAATTACAACAAAGAGTTAGTTAAAACCAGTACCCACCAAAATAGTTATCTTCTTCCCTAGATCAAACACACACACACACACACACACATTATAACAAACATTTTTTATAAAAAAGATTATGGAAAAAACAACCCTAGACTATCGATTTGAAAAAAAAAACCCTAAAACAGATTTTAAAAAGTCCTAAACAGAAATGTATTTGGAAAGGGTTTACCAAATCGAAGATCACAGACAGAGAGAGAGAGAGAGGGATCAGAACAGAACACATAGAGAGAGAGAGAGAGGGAGAGGGAGAGAAGAGAGAGAGAGTTTGTGTGCAGTCAAAATACCTTCTCTGTACTTGGTGGTTGCAGCCGACGGTGGTGGTGGCTAGTTCTGTGTTGCAGTGGCTATGAAGTAGAGATAAAAATAGTGGTGAAAAGGAACAACGGAGAAAGCGGAAATGAAAGAGTGAGAGCTCGGGAAAACAAACAGGAGAGGAGAATCACGAATAAAAAGAAAATTCTTCATCGTGGTTAGTTGTCCTGGAGTTAGGGCGTGGGCTTCTGTGCTCACATAGTGTAAACGTGGGCCGCATTTTACTTCTTTTTCTTTAATTACATTCCGACTCTGCAACAGCCTACAACCGTTACAACATTCACCACGGATAATAACCGTTGTTTATTAAGGCTAAAGTCGTAGTAGATGCTTGCAATGGCTCTAAACCGTGGTTATTTCTGCAACAGTTCAGAACCGTGGCAAATATTTTTTTAGAGTGTGGCAAAATACCAATTCTGGTGTAGTGACTTCATTCCTGACCACCAGAAATGTCGTTTGAGGTCCTGATACATCTTGGTCTCTCCAAGATATATAGTGTACTTACTACGGTGTGCCTCGTTCAAGATGTTCCCCCTCAGCTTAGATTTCTCTGAAACACACAAACGACCATTGAACCTCAAGCCACCATCTTCCCTTACAACTTTGTCACGACACCATTGATTGTTTCCTTATTCACCAATAATTTGGTTCACCAGAGTAGGTCGAAAGACCATACTACCTAACAACAATTGTCTCTGCTCGCGGGTTGTCAAATCGAAGTTGTACTCCGAAGCTACCTCTAATAGTCGCCAATATTGGACCATCATAGAGGCTACTCTGCCCCTAGGCTACCTGCTCAACGTGTCTGCCACTACGTTAGCCTTTCCTGAATGGTATTACAACTGGAAGTCATTGTCTTTCAGTAGTTCCAACCATCTACGCTGTCTCATGTTCAGCTCCTTTTGTGAAAATAATTATTTGAGACTCTTATGATCCGAAAAGAGCTCAAACCTTTCCCTGTCAAGTAATGTCTCTAAATCTTGGGTGCAAATACTATCGCTGCTAATTTGAGGTCATGATTCAGATAATTATGCTCATGTATCCTCAACTGTCTCGAAGCATACGCAACCACCCAGTTGTTCTGCATCAAAACACATCCCAGTCCTTGATGCGACGCATTGGTAAACACCACAAGTCTGGTTCCACTTTTTGATATCATCAGAACTGGAGTTATTGTCAACTTTGCCTTCAACTTTTGAAATGCTTGCTCACACTTGTCATCCTACTTGAATGGAATGACCTTCTTAGTGAGACTAGTCAGAGGACCTGCTATCCGCGAAAATCCTTCGATGAACCGCCTATAGTACCTAGCCAGACCTAGGAAACTTCGAGCCTCTATCACTGTAGTGGGTTACCACCACTCCAGTACACCTTGAACCCTGGAGGGATCCACTGTCACTCCCGCTCCTGACCCTACGTGTCCTAAGAACTTCATCTCTTATTGCTAGAATTCGCATTTCTTGAATTTAGCATACATCTGGTGCTCTCGTAGAGTTTGAAGCACTCTACGCAAATAAATCTCATTGTATTCTCGTGTCTTGGAATAAATTAAAATGTCATCAATGAAGACAATCACAAATTGATCCAAGAAGTTTCTGAAAACCCTATTCATTAGATCCATAAACAAAGCTGGTGCATTAGTAAGCCCAAACGGCATTACCAAGAACTCATAAGACCCAATTCTTGTCAGAAATGTTGTCTTAGGAATGGCGGCCAGAGTTGATCCTAGTCCCACCTTACTTAACTCCATTGAAACCCCGCATAATGATGATTCAGGAGATAATTTAAGGATTGTTGTTATATATTGGAAGTAAATTTTTGTTGTTTGTGACTTAGATTGGTTGATTTTTGGTCAACTTTGATTAGGGGTGGCTTTTCTTTATTTTACTTCTATTAGTAGGGCTCCCACATCATCACCACCACCACCTCACACCGCCACCATCATCACTACCTCAATACTTCTGCCTCCACCTATCTCTTCTCTCTCTCTATGTTCGCTCTCTCCTCTCTCTTGAACTCTCAATCTCTTTATGTTTTTTCTCTCTCGATCTCTGTCTTCCCTCTCTCTCAAGACAGAGATTATGGTGTGGGTTTTAACTTTAGGTTAAAAAGTTCATTTAAAAAAATAGAAACTTTTAATATCTTTTTTATGTGGGTATAACCCAAACAAAATATGGGGATATAAGTGAAAAAATGAGGTTACCTCCGAGTATATGATAAAAGTGATAAAAACCTAGGTCATCCAATACTAACATACCAATTTTAAGTGAGGATGTTCTCCTCACCACGCACAGTATCATATTAAAAAATTAACCTGTTCTAAAAATTTTAACCCTCTCAAATCAACCCTACAATATTTAGCATATTTTAATTTTTTTTACAGATAATTTTTGATAAAATTTTGATGAAATTAAAAGTTTTAGAACAAGTTGATTTTATGATATAATGAAAGATCTAGATGGGAAAGAGGACATCTCACTTGCAATTAGCTCCTGCATCATCTTCATATAGACTCTACAAAATGTGAGGCTTCAGTGGCGTCGAATAAGGTGGGGCTTAAATAACCCCACTATTGAGATTTATGTGAATAGAGGGGATAGGGTGGGTGTGAAAAGACAATTCACTTTGCAAGTCAAAATTTGGGTAGAATATCCTTTTGTAAATTCAAAATCGTATCCAAGTTACTGAGCTAACATTATGTTTGCAATTCTAGTTATTAATCCCACACCGGGAGTTGAGAAAAGAAGGGTGAGGAGTAGTGGGATATAAAATGGGACGGCTATGCGAAGAATAGGTATCTTTGCGCTTGGGGCAATGACGCAGCTAGTGAGGTAATAACCGAGGCGCGTCAATTGCTGGTTGAAAACTATTTCCAAACCCCCTCCTCGGCCTTGGGTTCAACCTAGGGCCGACGAGAATTTCTGGAAGGGCTCCCTCTAAACAAGGGTAAAGCCCTACAACTCTCCAATTCAAAAACATTTTTATTGTGAGTCTCTCTTCTTTTCTACCCTTTGGATAGACATTTTTATTTTGAGTAGCCATTAGATGACATGATCGTTCATATTAAGGGAAATATAGTGGGGGTAAGGGTGGTGTTTTGATGTAAGAGAGAAACTTGTGGTGAGGTTAGGCAGTAAAAATTGTGCAGTTGGGCGAGTTGTAAGTTCGAAACATGTTTAGTTGTGCTAGTCAATGCAAAAATGCATACGTGATCAACGTAGAGATAAAAAAAATGTAACTACCATTTTCGAAATATAGTGACTCCCCCCATTTTGCTTCCATTTTCAAAATCTATTGACTCCCTCCATTTTGCTTCTTGATCGTGGTCTAGAATTGAACTCATCACATAGATCATCTGCACACGAAAATCATAGGGTTTTCAAAGCTTTTAACTTGGAATGATGCGATACTAAATGAAGAAGAGATTATTCCACAAAAAAATCAGCCCATGAATCTTTTCATGTGGGCCCATAGATGAGTGTAATTAGATGTAAAAATAAATTGGGTGTATATATAAAAATTTGGGTAATATCCCACCCTTTAATGGCTTTTACTACCAATGTTTTAAAAACCGAACCGGTAATTAGAAATTAGTGGATTGGGTCAACCTGGTTCAACCACTGGGTTGACTAGTGGGTTAACTTAAAACAATATTAATAAAAGAATAACAATAAATAAACAAAATTTCATGTGGCTTAATTGGTAAAGTAAATTTCAAAATAGTTATAGGTTTTGATATTTTGAGAAAGGTCTCGTGTTCAAAACTCTAGCAGTTTTTTCAATATTTTTGGGCAAGGTCTCGTGTTCAAAAGAATAAGAACTCTAGCAGTTTCAATATTTTGGGAAATACTAAAAACTTATTAATAACCATTTTTTTTGAAAAATATCTCTGCCATTTTCTCTCATTTTGATGTTCTACTAAAACTTTCATACCAAAGGTAGACCTTAATAGAAACAAGCAGGACTAGAAAAGTCATACAATCAGAGGATTAGCATTGAAAAATACAAAAGTATTATAAACTAACGAAAATCAATCGACACACTTCAACGAACAAAGGAGTGAAGGACTTCACCAGTCATTGATCACACTCAACAATACAAGCTACATTTAATTTAACCATTAGTTGTGGGGAAATGCTAAAAACTTTTAAATAACCATTAATTATGACAAAATAAATGGGTGCTGGGATTGAAACGTTTTCTCAAAATTCCAAAAATCTAACACTCTAAAAAACCGGTTCAAAACTCAATTGGGTCACCTGGTTTGCCGGTTCAACCAGCCGGGTCGACCGGTTTACATTTATAAAAGCAGTTTTTAAGAAAAATGGTGGGTCAATGGTAACCCGAATCGGAATTCTAACTGGATTACTGGTTCAACCGGCCGGTCCGGTCCAGTTTTTAAAACACTGTTCACTACAGATTTAGAAATTACCTCACCTCAGTACCTCATAAAGATTAGGCTAAATACCCAGAAGATTATACATATATACAACGATTCTATTGGGACCGGCCCAATTATCTGTCCAGTTATACAGATTTAGGTGGCACCAAATATCTACTATTCACTGTGTACTTATGGGGCCTACACATACGCAAAGGATGGTGGATGTGAGGTGCCACCTTAATCTATATAGCAAGACAGATCATTGGGCAGTCCTAGAATTA
>MVGT01003325.1:0-26584 GCA_002174775.1 Macleaya cordata | reverse complement strand
CTAAATCAACAAAGGTATATATAGATTGAAATTTACTTTTTTCGGTAAGAAAGTTGCTTTTGACTTGTGTATGAGTTACTTTTCCTCGTATCACACATTATTTTTATGTTTTTAATATTCCACCTCACCAACACTGCCACTTCACTATCGGCTCATTGTTGCCACATCACAGTCCTCACCGCTACCATTACATCACCACTTCACGATCATCTTTGTGAGATTAACTTTTTTTTTTTTTTACATTATCATACTGACTTTTTACTTATTAAGTTAGAATTTTGTTAACGTGTTCCTTTAGGTCACATGTTAAGGGTAACGAATTAGTGTTTTGTTTAGCCACCTAGGGTTGTCCAAATAAGTTGTTTTTACAAATATGTTATATTCACAATTTTAGATAGGAGCAAAAAAAATCATCTCAATTAGAGAATAGAGACCTCTAGCACCACAAATATTTAATCTAGAATTTGATAATGTGAATGTACAACTAAATTTTAAAACAAGGAAAGGGTTGAAAACCCCCCCTTTTTGTCAGGTATCACGGAAAGGACGTACGCCATCCCATTTGTAGGCACAGTCCCTCCGATTTTTTGGTCGTGTAAGTTAAGGGCTTGCAGTGGTTTTTTTTAAACAGCTAATTTTGCATACCTAAACTACCCTCCTGTGTATGCAAACTGTCTATTTTGTTTCTTGTGAATGATGACGTGGCAGAGAGAGAAAAAATAATGTTTTTAACTTCAAAATACTATAACTTTTAATCTACAAATCGGTTTTTGATAAAATTTATATTTTTCAAGATCTTCAAAACAAGATCAAACAATAATACTAAATTCAAAAAATAAATTATAATCTGACTGTGCAAACCCAGTTTGCATACCTAGATGAGATGCAAGTTGTAATTTGCATTGTTTAATTCCCTCAAATTTAAGTATTTGTATTTTTGTAAGCCTATATGCATATCAAATTTATATATTTTGATATTCATTGATGTATTGTGAACCTAAATGTATAGTTGAAAACCTAGTAAATATGCAAGAAGTAATCTGCATGGCTTATTTTTTAAAATTTTAAGTTTCTACACTTTTTTTAGCCTATATGCGTTATACATTTGCATATTTTGATGTTCAATGTTGTATTTTTGAACTTGAAATGCATAATTTAGAAACCTAGTGAGTATGCAAGCTGTAATTTTTTTTTGAAATTCTAAGTTTTTGCACCTTTTTTTAGCATATATGCATTGTACATTTGCTTATTTTGATGTTCAGTAAAGTATTGAAGTTCATGGTAAGTAAATTCAAATGTAGGAACTCATATGTGCAAACTTAACTATTGTATGTAAATTATAATTTGCATACTAAATTGTATGCAAATTATAGTTTTTATACTAAATTGTATGCAGATCTGGCTTTGCATTCGCTTCGTATTTGAGTTTTTTTTTTTTAGAATTTGGTATCCATAACTGATCTTGTTTGAAAGATCTTGAAACATGCTTCACAAATATATAACTTTTGCTCAAATCCGATTTATATTTTTGTAGTTATAGCCATTTTAACATTAAAAAATAAAAAAATTCTATCTCCGCCACGTGTCAAAAGGAAATCAGTAGAAGGGGTTTTCCATCTTTTTGCGTGCGCTAACTTGCGACATGGCCTTAACGCACCAAAATTAAAAGGTTGTCTTCCTGTTACTTTTTTTAGCCATGCAAGGATGTACCACCCATTTTCCGATTTTAAAATCCTATAGCTCTAGCTGGCTAACTGCCCTAAGGCAAATGACCCATTAAGTTATAAGTCACTACTTATCTAATTAATTTGTCTTTTAAATTCTGACTTCTAAGATGTGGAACTACTTCTACATTATCGAATCGATTTAAAATTTATTTTTTAACCTAATGCAATTTATGGTCACATGGGATGATTTAAGGACTAAATTTTATATGAGGATGTTTACTTCATCATAGAGATCATCCTCACAAAAAATTAGTCTGTTATAAAGTCTCTAATTCTATCAAAATCTCATCAAGAAATGATTGAAAAATAATAGTAAAATGAACATTATTTTTACCATTGATTTCAAACCAACTTTTGATGAAATTTTAGTGGGGTAAGAAATTTTGGAATAGATGATTTTTTGTGAGGATGATCTTCGTGGTGAGTTGAACCGTGAACAAAGTTAGCTCTCTTAAACTCTTAGATCATCCCATGTGGGTCATAAATTCCATATCGTTAAATTTTTTGTTTAACCAATTCAGTCCCCCTAGGGCCCTAGCATTATTCATGTGTAAGTGGTTTTTATTAATTTTAATTTTAATATTTTAAATTTTAGTTAGTGACTTCAATTTTTAATTAATTAGATTTAAATATTTATTTTTAATTAATTATTTTTAAGTTTTGAACGTTAATTAAATACATTAATTAGGATTTAGTACGGACCAGTTTGGGTCGACTTTATTATAGTTAGATTTTGGAAAAGTGCATTATTATCTAAGAAACACGGACACGGCAAGGGACACGGACACGGACACGGACACGGCGCAAGATTTTTTTCTTAAAATTTTAACTAAAAATAGGACACGACACGATGATACAACACGGACAAAACACGAACATGGCATAGAGGAGTATCCGTGCTTCTTAGATTATTATTAAGTGGCTAGTAAATGGCTAAGGGGGAGCAAGTCCAAGGTCAATAAAAAGTCACTTGACATTGACTTAAAGTAACAGAGGTAATCAATTAGGATTTGGATGGGTTCTCATGGACTCACAAAATTTAGGTGTGTGATTGCAAATTTTATCAAAGTCTATAGAACTCTCATATGGGTGGTTATGAACTTCATCAAAGTCTACAGAACTCCCATGTTAGTGGTTGCATGTGTAGTTTCGTAAAGTCTATAGAACTCCCATGTGGGTAGTTGTGGACTTCCAAAATGATGGATTGGTGGTTGTGAACTACATCAAAGTCTACATAACTCCCATATTGGTGGTTGTGGACTTCAAAATGATAGATTTGTGAGTTGATGGACTTCTATGGACTTTTATGAAGATTTGTAAAGAAAATTTGGCTAGCCAAATCAAACAAATATAGATGGGATGTGCATAGATTTTCTCTTTCACAAGACGCATGTGAGACACTCATAAACTGCCTTAAATACCATCTCCAACAGAGGTCGTCATCAACGGACAAGCACAACAGAGGGCACCACCAACAGGTGTAGGAAAGGGCACCATCAACAATGCAGAGAAAGGCTCCATCAAAGGATGCAGAGAAGGGCACCACAAACGGGCGCAATAACCTTTATTTAGTACCTACATATGTATACATATTAAATTACATGGGTCTTACTCCATGGTATTACCACAGCCAAAAGGTTTCGAACCCATGGCATCCAAGTTATAAGGAGGTCTTGATTGAAGTCCACTAAGTCTATTATATATTTATGGGGAACTGCGCGCTAATGACATTTTTTGTGGTTGTAGTTTTGATGATTTGGCATATAGATGAGAGTTTGTCCTAACTATTGCTATCATGGTTGTTTTGATATATATTTTGTTGTTAGATATGTTGTTTTATATTGATTATTTTAATTGATTTTATAAGTTCTCAAAAGTCCATAGAAATCTATAAACTCTATCATTGAAGTCCTCAAGAGTCTATAGAAGTCCATAAACTCTACCAGTGAGTCCGTAGACTCTGTCAGTATAAGTCTGTGGACTCTGTAAGACTTTACGGAAGTCTATGAACTCTGTCAGAATCTATCGTAGTTCGTCATATTCAATAGTCCATGTAAGTCTGTAGAAATCCTAATTGACTACAACCTATAAGTGAATTTCTAAAGGGTGACTAGCAATAATCAAACTAATAATCAAACTAATAATTATATATTATTTTATTTTAGTTGGTAATAAAAAAATTTAGGTTAATTTGAAAATCTCCCTAGGACCCCAAACTCTTCTCCCCGTTCGACTCCAATACTCCGAATATTTTTCCTTCCTTCCTTTCTTTGGTTCGGAGGTTTAAGAACTTAGGGCTTCACCTCTTCAAGTTCTACCTTTTTTATTTTAAATTTGGAATTACAAAAAACCTTTAAATTGTTCACTTTCATTCCAACTAGTTTTGAAACCCCTTATCAGGCCTCTTAGCCATTTTCTTCTCTTTATTCTTAAAACCCTTTATTTGATAGGAAAAGAAGATTTTATTAGACAGAAAAGAAGAATTTACAAAGTAGTTACAACTACAAAGAAAATGGGAAAATTAGTGGGCATCCAAAATTACATCCCAAAAGAAAACCCATTGCCAAAAATCTATCTTGAATTGAGGATATGTAGCCTTAACCATCTCGCCAATAGATATTTAACATTTATTGAAACTTCTAGAGTTGAACGCTCCTTCTCCTTAGAACCCTTAACTTGTTTTTCCCTTAGCCATTTTTTTTGACAAAAAAAGGTTAATATTTATTGATTAATAAAATACTAAGACTTAGGAACCAAAGAGGTACCCAAGAATACAATTGAATGAAAGAAGAAACACTATTACATACTAATAATCGTTGAGTGCTATTAAAGGAGTTCCTCAAAATATTGATAGCGGGGATAGAAAGGATTGGGGGTGGATTAGATTGTTTAAGTTGGTTAGGGGAGTGGATTTAGTTTTACTTAGGGGATGATCATCTAAAAATGACTTAGGTATTTTTTCATCAAACCCTAAAAAATACCCCAACAAAAAATATACCTACCATCCCCACCTCCGGCCACCACCACTTCACCGCCGGCCACAACCACTACCTCCGACTACTACCAATACTTCTTCTTCTTTCTTCTTGCTTCAAACCCCAACCCAACCCCCTATTTCCTCTCCATTGCCCCGCCCTCAGATCAGAGGGAAGGAAAGAAGGTGTCTGATGAGAAAAGAAAGGATGGGGTAGGGGGCGACATGAGGTAGCAAAAGGGAAAAAAATGTGGTTTGGTATGATGTGAGAAGCAGGGGGTTTTGGGATGGTGGGTTTTGATGTGAGGTAGCATGGGGTTTTAGGACGGTGAGGGTGAGGGGTAGGTTCTAATGTGTGTGGTGGTGGTTAGGGGAGGGGGAGATGGTGTGCTGAGGTTAAGCTATAAGGGATTTTTGGCTTTTTTAATCTTGGGTTTTTGGTGATGGTGTGGTGAGACGGTGGGGGTAGCAGCAAGGTTTTTGGTTTTTTTTAATGTGGGTTTTGGTGATGGTAGTGGGACTGAAATAATGGTGGTGGTGGTGGTGGGGGTGGAATGGGGGGTGTGAGGTGGGGAAGAAAAAAATTTATTTATTTAGGTGGCCGGCGGTGGAGAAAGAAGAACATGAAGTAGTCAGGTTCTTTTTTTTTCTTTGTGCCGCAGATAGAAGTGGCCAGCGATGGTAAAGTGGTGAAGATGAAGATAATGGTGATGTTGGTAGGGATGGAAAATACTATTTAATTTTAGTGGGGTGAAAAGAGAAAATGGGTATTAGGTTAGTTTGCCCCCACACCGCCCTTTGGTAAAAATGAGTAATAATTTGGATGAAAGATTTTGGGATAAAAGCTTATTTAACTTGGCCATCCCACAAACATTTGAGGAACTCCTTTAACACCACCTTAATCGTTTCCTACCTTAACACTAAGTCCTCAAACTATAACCCTCAAATATCTTTTCTACCGAACCCCACAAATAAACAAAGGATTTAATGCAGTTAATGACTTCTTGCGTTGATGATCTTTTGCCTTCGAACACTCTGAGGTTGCGCTCCACCCAAACAACCTAAATGATGGCATAGTTAAGGAGACCCCAGATCTTCCTTCATCGACTTCTTCCATGTTTAAAACACCAACACTATTTCAGGTCCTTCTCTAACCCATACTAGCCCATATGAATTCAAGAAATAATCCCAAATCAAAGATGATAAAGGGTAATTCTGCAACAGATGGCAAACAGTTCTTTCACAATTCTTACATAGCCAACATCTACTCACTAATTGGAACCCTATTCTTTTTAAATTTCCGTTGTAGGGATCGCATTATTCAGCGTAGTCCAAATCATAAAACTCACCTTGGTTGGAATAGGCTTCTTTCAAATTAGTTTTTTAGGAAAATCTCCACTTAGCCATTTACTAGCCATCTATTAACACCTCTCTTGAAAAATTGTTCCGTTAAATAAATGAGTCAAGATTAGAGTTAAGCAATATTGACCCGTCAATCTGCTGAGGATCGAGACCCTAACAAGGTCTAAATTATTGTGACCTAAGCACCATTGATTTGTGTGATTAGTTGATCAGATGGTTGAGGCTGATTAGTAAGACTATCCACAGTGGTTGAAAATTTTGGCATTTTTCCATAAAAACATGCGCATCTGATCAAGTTAAAAGCCAATTTTAGCTTACGTGAAAATTTGGAAAGCAATATTTAGATTTCTGGAAAGGAATATGCAATTTTTTACTGGGCGTTGTACAGGGTCCTCGCCTGATGTTGGGCGGGCTAAAAGATAATCGTCTGTTACCGGCATCGGCACTGAGTTTCATTCCCCCAACGGTTGTTGACGGCCAGTTAACCGTCTCCATCTCATCGGATGACTATAAAGATCAAGTAAGGTCCTGTGAGAATTTCTTGATCGGAACCTTTGTCGGTCGCCGTCTACCTTACACCTTTGTCAAGGAATCGTTAGTAAAGGTCTGGGGCCTAAAAGGTGAATTCTCGCTTACTATTCATGGTGAATCTGCTTTTGTTTTTAAGTTTTCATGTGATGAGGACCGCCGATCGGCTCTTGAGCATGGTCCCGTATACATTGCTAACCGCTTGTTCATTGTTCGTCCTTGGCAACCCTTTCTCGAACAAGAAATCACTGTTCTTAAGACCATCCCCATCTGGGTTTGCTTTAAGAATGTCCCCTTACACATGTGGAACCCTAAGGGGTTGAGCTCCATCGCTAGTGTGATAGGTAAACCTATTATGATGGATACTCTTACAGCTTCAGGAGACCGTCGATCCTTTGCCCGGGTTTGTGTGGAAGTTTCAGTTGATGATATCCTGTTAAATGAAATTCCGGTGCTCGTCGATGGTTATCGGAAAGTCACCATTGCTGCCGAGTACTCTTGGAAGCCCCCAAAATGCTCTATTTGTAGTACTTTTGGTCATCTTTCTTCACGTTGCCATACACCTAATGTGAGCAAGACAACGCTGAAGTGGGTACAAAAACGTCAACCAAACACTACGCCTATTTCTTTGCCTGTTTCTCAGTCTGACGAGGGGTGGGAGCTGGTAACCCGCAAGAAGGCGGCTGTTCGTACTCAACAATCTCCACGTGAGATGAATACGCCTACTGGTTTCTCGATGCTTGCTGAACCAGGTCAGTCCGATGTGGCACAGGAGGTGGTTAGTGTAGCGGCGTCAACCTTTGTTGAGGGTTCGAACCCTTCTGTCCAGATCTCCACAGCTGAAGAACCTGTACAGGAACTTGCTATCGAGCATGTTATCAAGGAAAGGGCTGGAGTTGGTGCTGTCAACATCGTCGATGATGCCGGCGTTAGCCTTGGTAGGGTTTTTGCAGTGGAAGGGGTGGCAGTGATGAACACGGTTGTGGTTCCTAACGCCACCAATCAGATCAATATGAGCGTTGAACCAGTGCAAGATCACGCTAGTGAGAGTGATGGGAGGGACACAGTAACCTGTGGTGTAGGAATGAACGGCGGTGATATGTGGCCGTCGGCGATGACCGGTACTCCGAGTGAAGGTAATGGCAGAAACAAAAAAATTATTGAAAGTGGGCACATGGGTGTTATGTCGGCTAAAGTTAGCATGGGGGCGCCGAACAAGACTTATTCTAATGAAAGAAATTTGGATGCTAGTGGTCCAACTGTTACTGATTTAAGGGTGGGGGATGACCTGTTTTTGTTTAACCCCAAAAAGGTGTCGGACAAGCTTAGCCCATCTACTTTAGACATAGGTATAACGGTCCTTATGGATGGCAAGAAGGATGCTGTTGGTGGTGGGTCCCATGGCAAAGGCTGTAATGTTTTGTCTAGTGTTAATCAGGTGAGACCCAGGGACTGCAACCGAGAAGATGAATCTACTATTATTAACTCAAATCTGTTCCACCTCACAGAGAATGTATGTGGAACAGAGAGCACGATGGGTAACAAACTGGATGTTCTATATGAGGGAGAGGACCACTCAGAATCGGAAAGGTCCGTCGATGGGGACGATTCTCAAACTGTTGCTGATCTGGCTCTCATTCGTTATGGATCCGACTCAAATGTCAAGATGGTTAATAAAAAGAGGAAGAAAGAAAGCATACGATCCCGGAGGGATTTTACGGCGCCTGACCGGACCGGTGCACCCAAAACTCGCTCCCGTTCTCTCTCTGAGTGCTATGACAATTGACCCTTTCCTTCTGTGGAACATTCGGGGAGTGGGTAATAAAAGCTCAATTCGCCATCTCCGTCATCTTATTCGCGAGCATAGAGCCAGCCTAGTCATGCTTTCTGAGCCTATGATTCATCAAGATCGCTTGGTTAAGGTGGCGTCTTCTCTTGCGCTGACCAACTTTACGCATAACTCTGGTTGTGGGGGTAAGGTCTGGATTTTGTGGAGCGACCAGTACACGGTTTCTACGGTTTCCATGTCCTCCCAATTCATCCATACCAGAATTGTCTACAAACCTTTGGGGGTCGAATTTTTTGCTACCTTCATTTATGCCAGTTGTGACGGTATTGAACGTCGTTCTCTGTGGTCTGATCTTTCCGTCATCGGCGCCGGTATCAGCATTCCTTGGATTTTAGGGGGTGATTTTAACGTGGTCTTAAACACGGAGGAGAGGTTAGGTGGGAGACCCGGTTCGAGTTCTTATATGGAGGAGTTCAATGGTTTTATGGACGCCAATGAGTTGGTGGATGGGGGTTACATCGGGTCTAAATTCACATGGTGTAATAATCAACAGGGTACCCGTCGCATATGGGCAAGACTTGATAGGGTTGTCACCAACATCCTTTGGATCCAGGCTTTTCCTCACATCAAAATCTATCATCAGGCTCGTATTTGCTCAGATCATTCTCCGCTTATTATTTCGCTCCACAGCAATACCAGGCGGGGCCCTACTCCTTTTCGGTTTCAGCGTATGTGGGTTTCTCATGTATCTTATACTGACCTTCTCCGCGATACCTGGAATTTTAATTTGGAGGGCAGCCCAATGCAGGTTTTAGTCACCAAGCTCAAGATCCTCCGCATGAAGTTGAAATCTTGGAATATTCTGAGTTTTGGTAATGTGCACCAGAACCTCAGTATTTTAGAAGATAAGATTCTAGCAGCCGAGGCTTCTTTGGAGAATAGTTGGGAGGAGGAGGTGGGAATTGAGCTTAACAAATATAAAGCCTTACATAGACAGGCACTGCTCCAGGAATCTATATTCTACAAACAAAAATCAGGGATCCAATGGCTCGAAGAAGGAGACGACAACACAAAGTTTTTTCACACGGCTGCCAAGATAAGGCGAAGTAGGAACACGATTTCTGGCCTTTTCTTGCCAAATGGTGTCTGGTCGGAGGACCTTAATCTGCTCCACAAGGAGGCTATAACTTATTTCTCCTCCATTCTTGCCTCTGAAGGCTGCACTATTCAGGATGAGATGATGAGTCTGATTCCCTCCTTGGTCACGGGGGAGGACAACATCGCCCTCCTCCGATGCCCTGATGAGGAGGAAGTCAAACTTGCGGTGTTCAGTATTCCTACTGACAGTGCCCCTGGTCCGGATGGCTTCTCGGCTGCTTTCTTTCAAAATGGATGGGAAGTGGTTAAACTGGACGTGACTGCCGCAGCCCAGGACTTTTTCAGAGGCGAGCCCCTGCCCAAGTCTCTCAAATCCAACTTCATAACGCTCATCCCCAAGGTGGACACTCCGCTTCACTTTTCGGACTTTCGGCCCATTAGTCTTTGTAACGTTGCCTACAAGATCTTCAGCAAGATCCTTTGCAGTCGCCTTTCTCAGCTGCTTCCTCATCTGATCTCCATGGAGCAAGGGGCCTTTGTCAAAGGCAGATCGATCCTTGAGAATATCGCTCTTACGCAAGAGATGGCTCACTCCTTGGGGAAGAAGGTGGTGGGGGGCAACGTGATTTTGAAACTGGATATGGTTAAAGCTTATGATCGAGTCGAGTGGGCTTTCCTTAAGGCTGTCCTCCAAAGGTTTGGTTTCGGTACCTCCGTGATTAACCTTATATCCTCCTGTCTCTCTGGGTGTTTCTATTCTGTGGTTATGCAGGGTGTTTATGATGGGTATTTTGAGGCCTCTAGAGGGTTGAGACAAGGTGACCCGCTCTCCCCCATCCTCTTCATTCTTTGCTCCGAGGTTCTCAGTCGGGGCCTCTCAATGGCTTTTCGCTCTGAGGAAATTGCCGCATATCATACTCCCCGGATGTGTTCCCCGGTTACCCATCTCTTATATGCCGATGATACTATTATTTTCCTCAATGGGAGGGTCTCATCTATCCGCGGTTGCATGGAGTTTCTAGACAGATACTGTTCTTGCTCCGGGCAGAGAATAAACACTGAGAAGAGCTCTTTTTTGTTGCACTCGAAAGCGCCTTCTAATCTGGTTAGCTCCATTAGTCACATGACTGGGTACCAGCGCAAGTCTGATGTTATGGTTTATCTTGGAGCCCCCATCTACGACGGTCGGATTAGGGTTCGGTATTTTGACGATCTCTTATCTAAGATCAGACATAAATTGGCAGGCTGGAAGGCAAATTTTCTTACTCAGGGGGGAAAGCTTATTATGATCAGACACGTGCTCTCTAGTATGGCCATCTACCTTCTCTCTGCCGTGTCAGTTCCCACAACTGTGCTTCAGAAAGTAGACCGGGTGATCTCAAATTTTTTCTGGGGTTCGCATGAGGGAAAGCCAAAGCGCAAATGGGTGTCCTGGAACGCTATTTGCAAACCGGTTTCGGAAGGGGGCCTTGGTGTCCGTAATGTCGTGGAGGTAATGTGCAGCTTCAGATTAAAGGCTCTTTGGAATGCGGTAACCAGTAAGTCTGTTTGGTCCAAGTTTATCTGTGCTAAGTATGGTATTCACAACAATATCTTACCCTCTTACACCCCGCCCCGGACTGCCTCCAAATACTGGAAAGAGTGTGCGATGCTCCTCGCCGTGCTTGTCAAGAACTCAGCATGGAAGGTGGGCCAAGGTAACATGAATTTTTGGTATGAGAATTGGAGCAACGACGGCATTCTAGCTGAGTCTCATCCTGAGGTAACTTCATATGGTAACATCACCCTCAGAGAGGCAGTTGGTGCTGATTTTAATATCAACGGTCTGCCTTCTGATTGTATCCCCAGGGTGAAATACATGTATGACTCCCGCCTCTCTTCTGAGATGGACGTGCGTCTTTGGGCTTCTAGTCCTAATGGGGTGTTCTCTATTAAGTCGGCTTTTCACCAGATCCGAGAGTCAGCTGCGATTTGCCCTTTTGCCCGCTTCTACTGGGTTGACTTCATCCCTAAGAAACTAGCTGTTCTCTTTTGGCGTGTTCTTCATAATGCTGTGCCGGTGGACGTCAGAATCCAGAATTGCGCCATTAGTCTGGCATCGGCCTGCGTTTGTTGCGGTCAGCGTCAGATCGAATCACTGGATCACCTCCTGTTCCAAGGAAACATTGCCACCGCATTATGGGATCACTTTGCTATTTCCTTCGGTCTCCATCGTGAGGATTTCTCTGATTTCCGAGATTTCATATGGGCTTGGTTTCATATAGCCCCGGTGGGTTCTCAGTTGGGCTCTCTTGCTTCTGTTCTTCCCCTTGTGATTGTCTGGGAGATTTGGTCAGAACGGAATTGTAGGAGGCATAATGCGCCCCCTGCTTCCATCGCCTTCATTCGATTCAAGGTCTTGAAGTGGGTCCATTTCATTAACCCCTTGATGAAAGTTGATAAGCATAGTCCGTCTTCGGTACATAACATTCTGGGGAGATTTGGGGTTCCTCTAACCCCGGTTCGGAGGAAGCCTCTTATGGTACTCCGCTGGTCCGCCCCTCCCCCAGGATACTTCCTTCTAAACACAGACGGAACTTCTGCGGGCTCTTTGGCTGCAGGAGGGGGGGTGATTCGGGATAATGGTGGCAATATTGTGGCTGCTTTCCATAGCTTCTATGGACCAGGGACGAACAACCTGGCGGAATCGCGGGCCTTGCTAGATGGTTTACTCTTATGTCGTCAGATTGGGGTTAGTAGAATTGCAGTTAGGGTGGACTCAAAATTGGTGGCGTCTTGGTTCCACTACAATTATAAGATCCCGTGGACTATTCTCAGGTGGTGGAATAGGATCAGAGATCTCGCTCACTGCCTGGACCTGGTGGTCGGCCATGTCTATAGAGAGCTCAATGCTCCAGCGGATGCCATGGCATCCTTGGGGTACTACTCGCGCTCGGATCATATTTTTCTCACTGATTTCCCTCCTCGTCTGGTGGGTCTCGCTCGTCTGGACAGAATGGGGATTCCTTATATTAGGAATGGTTAGCTTCTGGTTTTGGGGGCTTCTTTCTGCTTTTTGTCTCTCAGCCTGTGTTCGGTTTTATATTCACGTATACTTGTACGGCTGTGTTTCTGTTACCCTTGGTTTTGGGAGGTTTTGGTTGGCGTCCCCCCTCCCTCTAGGGCCTTTATGTTGATCAATAAATTTTTTCTCGCTCCGCCGAGATTCTTAAAAAATAAAAATAAAAAAAAATATATACTTTAACCTCCTTATCATCACTTAAAATAAGTCAGTAGAGAACGAACAGATCATAACAATTATAGATAACGAACAAGAGAATAGTGAGAGAAAGACCAATTCCTACAAATCGAAAATTAACGCGATCTGCTGCTCTCGATCTCGTGTTTTGAAGCTGTCTCGATCTTGATCCACGTCGTCTTCCTCTTCTTCACCTCTCATTTCTCTCCTTCAGCTTTTCTTCTTCCTTAAATTGAAAGGTTTCTTGGTTTCATCTATTTCTAGGGTTTGACAGAGAGTGAATGGGAGACCTGTTCGATTTGGTATGTGTTTTTTATTTGGGCCTTTTGATTCCAACCGTAGGATCAAATCGATCTCTCTAGCTGATGTGATGATGAGTTTTGAGATTCCGCGCCTAAAAGACTTTTATCCATATTTTGAGGCAAGCACGTCAAGAGTTACCGAAACATCAGTTGTCGATCCGAAAAGCAATGTTACGCTAGCATTGTCCATTAAATTGTGTCGTAGAAGTTTTCTACAACACCTTTTTCCTTTTCACTTTAACCATATGTCATCTCCACCCTACAACAATGATACCCTTAATTAGAATTTGAAGATCTTGACGAATGCTTTCCAACAATATAATTTTTGTCAAAAACTGTTTTGGTGATAAAAGTTATGACCTTTTTTATTTTAAGAAATTTAAAGTACACGAATTTCTCTATCTGTCGCATACACACCTTCTTTTAACTAGATGTGTATACTGTATTCCATCTTTTTTCTCTATAAATTCACACTTATTTTATGCCCTTTAAATAGTATTTATTTACCAGATATGTCATGATAGGAAGTTAAGTAAGAGAAACTATAGAGATGGACAATGGAGATTTACGTTACAAAGTTGTTTATTGAGCTGATAGAGATAGAATGTCGAAATTTATCTTTCAAGTTGTCTACTGAACTATTTTATATATTTTATTATATAGATTATCACCAAAAACTAACAATTATAAAACTTCTAAATCTATCAAAACTTGATGGGAAAAGTTAACTCTCCATTATTCAATATGAGGATCATTTCCTCATCATTGATTTTTCAATTAACTCTTGATGGGGTTGAAAGTTCTAGAATAAGGCAGTCTTTTATGAAAATGATCTATATGGTAAGAAGAACATTCTCACTAATAATCAGCCATTGGATCGTCCAATTCGTCCCCATGTGGGCTTTGCAAGGTAAAATTTGTTAAGGGATGGGGAGTAGGATTGTCAATCTGTATTCGTTTACCCAAGAACCAAACTGTAACCAATTCTCTTGGTTCTAGTTCCACATTTTAAGAATCGATAGTAACAATAACCATAAGCACTAGGAACCTGAACTATCTATACTACTATATAAATCGAGAAGGACCTCCCAACAGTTATTTTGTTGGAGGTCCTGGCCTCCCCTAAAGTTGACTATTGATACCCATGCTATTTCCCATTTTTCATCTGACCAATCTAAATAATTAAGGGTATCATTGTAAGCCTACTGAATTTAACTACTCACACAAGAAACCACCCACTCTATCTCTCGACATCAATTTGCTAAACAGAAGCGAAGGAGAAAATACAAACTTACGAAGAAGAAGAAGAAACTTGTAAGTGGTTTGTCAGTAACCTGTTAGTATTGTACAGTATCAGATTTTAATTAGTAGTGTATGTACACTCATAATCTATAACTAATAGATTGCTGCTTTAAATATTAGGTTCATTCCTATTTAGAGTTAAGGTTAGGGTTAGAGTTTAGGGTTAGGGCTTCTCCTCATAATTAATTGATCAATTTATAAAGAGTATATCTTGATAGTTACTTGTTCAATTTATGATTAGTATGAATCAATACTTCATTATTCGTTGCTTTACTAATTTAGAGTTAGGGTTACAATTAAGGTACTCTCCAATTAAATAATTAGTACTTTGAATATGATCGTTAGCTCTCTTGGATTTTAATTAGTAGTGTATGTACCCTCATAATCTATAATTAATAGATTGTTACTTTAGATGTTAGATTCATTCCTATTTAGAGTTAGGGGTAGGGTTAGAGTTTCTCCTCATAATTAATTGATCAATTTATGAATAGTATAGCCTGATAAATACTTGATCAATTTATGATTAGTATGAATCGAAACTTTATTAGTCGTTGCTTTACTAATTTAGAATTAGGGTTTCGGTTAAGGTACTCTCCAATTAAATAATTAGTACTTTGAATATGATCATTAGCTCTCTTGGCTTCTTAATTTTTTTTATCTGTATTTGATTCACAGGCATATCTCAATTCGTTTGATCAACACCAAAACTCAATTTTTTTTTGTAAGGGGTCAATTCTATATGCACAAGGTAAATAACGTACATACACATATTTTTTTATTTTATATTAATATTCACTTTTCTACTTATAGCAAGTTGGATATCATTGTTCTTCTTCGTTTTGTTTTCCCAACTCGCAATGAAATTGATATATTCTTAATTAGCTTTTACACATAATATAACCAGTACCCATTGTATCCCTATTTTCTTTTTTTAATTATACTTCATAGCAATGGAGGAAGATAAAGGTACAAATATAAGGCTTCGTAGGAGTGCTAGAATAATTGAGCTGAGCCAGCATCAACAACTCTTGCAATAACAAACTGAATATATCAATCATAGTCAATTCCTACTCTTGACAGACAAACCCAAAGATTAGAGAGACGTCGTCTTGCAGAACGACAAAGAGCAATGAACTTCACTACCCAACAAACACTACAAGAAATTTGTGTTTTAGCGGGGGTCGGTGGCCCCCGGTAAAAGCCCAAAATTGGCCGGTAAAGGTCTTTACCGACGGCCGTATATGGCCGCCGCCTTGGCCGGTAAAGGCCCCGTCACTAAAAGTTTTACCGAGGGATTTCGACCNGTGAGGGGACTAGTCGACCGCCGGTAAAAGTTGGTCGCTGATAACAGACTACTTACTATTAGCGACGATCGTATTTTGGCCGCCGGTAAAACCAAGTTTTAGTGGCAGTTTCATCTGGCCGCCGGTAAAAGGTGGCCAGTAAAGCCCTGTTTTCTTGTAGTGAAATTCAGTCAATAAATACAAGGAGAAGGCAACATAGACTCGAGATGTCAACAACAAATAGGGAAAGACAATGAGAACAACGTTGTGCTTCGTATAGAGCAAGACACAACTTAATGAGCGATGAAGACAAAGAAGCAGAATGTGAATGGCGTTGTAATGCTTATCGCATGTAAAGAAGGAGAGCTACATATTCAAATAATTACCTTGATCAAGCACAAGAAAGAAATATAAGTGGTTTACTATCTACATCTTCTACCCAAAATCACCAAGGTATGGAGTAAACAACCCAATACAATAACCTAATCCACAAAAGTGTACATAAATTCCTACAAATTTGTTTCATGATTTTAAATGCTAAACAAATATGCAGATAACATCGCCGCACCAGTTATGCGCAGATTACGTTTAACTAAAATACGACGTTTCGTAAGGTCGGCAACCATGGGAACCATAGTCTGTCAAGAAAATATTGCTAACACATTTGAAAATGTACCCCAAGGAAATGATGGTGCTGCCGAGTTTGAAAATGTGGATGACCACGTGACAATAGAAGGAAATCATCAAGTATAGCCGCCAAATATTAAAGAGGATGACGAACCAACATCTCCATTAGGTCGAACACCTCGACGTGTTGTGGAAAGAATATATCATAATTGTGCAAGAATTTTTATTGATCATGCATGATTTCGTAAGTATCATTTGCCACCATCGAGAACATGTACACATTGTATGGCAAAGCTTATTCACCGTGAATCAAGTGATTTTTGTTGCTTAAATGGGAGAACAGTTTTACCATTGACTTCATTATCTATGAAAATCATGGAAATGTATAATGATCAATCAGATGAGGGGAAGCATTTCAGAAATCATATAAGATCTTACAATCACAACTTTGCATTCACATCAATGGGTGTCCATGTTGATGAGAATTTAGCTAATGGAAGGGATGGCGTTTATACATTTCGTGCACAGGGGGGTATATATCATAAGATATGCAGTCTTATACCTGCTCTCAGAAATCATCCGTGATTTTTACAAATGTATGTATACGATACAGAGCATGAAATATATCATCGATTGGCTTAAAACAATTCACTCAATAGGACAATTTTAGAAAAATTGAAGAGGGTATTCGGCACATATAATCAATTTGCGTTTTCATTTTGACAACTAGGACAACGTCAAGATATTCAAAATTGCAAGTTGGTCATAAAAGAGCAATCTTCAAATCTAAGACAATATACCCTTCCGACTGCATCACAAGTAGCAGCAATTGTGATCGAAGGAGATGTTACTGACTACAAAAATGGAAGAGAGACATTATTGTGGAAACAATGTCTAGACGTCTCATTACAGTCCTGAAATAGCTGGGTACTATGATCCACTACAATATCCACTACTACTGCCTTGTGGGAGTTACGGATGGGATATAATTGCCATAATGAAAATGGAAGAAAAGTTACATGTCGCGATTACTATGCTTACATGTTACAGGTATAACTATTACATAATTTACCACTTCTTATAAAATAGAGAAACTTTAAATTTTCTTTTCTCTAAAGTACACATTCATATGATAGATTCGAAGCAATGACACATCATTTTTTCTTCGAGGTGGACAGCTATTCCAACAATACTTAGTAGATAACTACGTCAAAATTGATACCAACAAGTTAAAGGTGGATTAGAAATAATCAAAATGTTATAAGAGCTGAAATGTATCAAGGATTACAAGACATTAAACACATGAGAAAATGATGCTGATACGCCTCCTATTACTTTTTAAACATTTAATCTTATGTTATCAACTTATTTAAACTATTTTTTAAATAGAAATATTGGAAGGCGACTATATTACCTTCTTCATACAATAGTGGTCCACGAGATATGTATCAGCGCTACCAAGATGCTATGGCATTAGCGCAAAAATATGGAAAACTAGATATATTCATCACTATGACTTGCAATCTACTTTGGGATGAGATTTTGAATGAGCTACTACCAAGACAAAGTGCACAAGATAGACATGATCTAACAACAAGGATATTTTGTGCAAAATATGAGGAGCTAAAAAAGGATATTTTTCAAAATAGGGTGCTTGGAAAGGTAGCTGCACATATACATGTTATTGAATTTCAAAAAAAGGCTTACCTCATGTACACATGTTAATCATTTTGGATGAAGAAGACAAGTTACATGGCCCCGACGATTATGATCAAATAGTTAGAGCAGAAATACCAGATCTAAATGAAGAGCCAGAGCTTTACAGGTTCGTAATGAAGTGGAAGATTCACAGACCATGTGGCAGACAAAATTTAAGAAGTCCTTGCATGAAAAATGGGAGTTGTAAGAGGAACTATCCAAAATAATTTTCATGAGTTACTGTTCAAGGTAATGATTCTTATCCTATTTATCGTCGATGTGATGATGGTAGATCTATAGCTTTGGACAATAATATTGATTTAGTGATAATAGATAAGTAGTTCCATATAACCCTTGGTTGCTACGTAAGTATGATTGTCACATTAACGTAGAGATCTGTAGTAGCATAAAGTGTGTTAAGTATCTATATAAATATGTTTACAAGGGACTAGATCGTGTTTCTTTAGAAGTTCGACCAGGACCTGAATATGATAAGATACAACACTTTATTGTTGATGCAATTGGGTGTGCACCAGAGGCATTATGGAGAATTTATAAATTTCCACTAAATAAGGTATATCCGTCAGTTGAGCGTTTACAACTACGTCTTCCAAATAGACAAATGTGATATATTATAGCCATCAGTCAGTTAGTGATGTTTTGTCGGATGAAAGCAATACAAGAACAATGCTTACAGAATTTTTCAACACTAATGCTCAAGATCATGAAGCTCGATAATATTTATATCGTGAATTTTTTTAACAATATCGATGGACTAGATGAAAAAAATGGCAGAAGAGAGCAATCAGATAAAGGTTATAGGCACAGGATTTATACCGTCTCACCTACTGAAGGAGAACTCTTCTTCTTAAGAGTACTTTTAAATCACATTAGTGGCCCTACTTCATTTGATCATCTGCTCACAATTAATAGAGTTAGATATCCAACATTCAAGCAAGTTGCTGAGAAGTTGGGATTATTAGAAGATGATGAAAGCATCCAACCATGTTTAAGAGAAGCGTCAAGTACTAAAATGCCAGTCGCGATGAGAAGATTATTTGTAACAATATTAGTATTTTGCGAACCAACAGGTGTCCGAAGACTGTGGGAAGAATATAAGTCATATGGCAGAAGATTATCCAAATACAAGTAGTACAAGTAATACATATTTGACCAATAATCGTTTTTTACGAGATTTGAATGTATTACTTTTACAACATAACAAAACCATATCTGATTATGATCTCCCAAGTATAATAGGTTCATTTAATGATGGGGCAGAAGTGTCTGATTTACTTCAAGAAAAATTATCAATTCCTATTCCAAATCAAGTTTTGTTGGCGATACAAAATATGAATGATGATCAAATGAGTGCCTGCAATACAATTATTGGAACGATTAACCGCCAGGAGAGCAAAATCTTCTTCATAGATGGTCCAGGAGGAATTGGAAAGATATATTTATATCGTGCAATGTTGGCCACTATAAGGAAAAAAGGGGATAGCAATAGCAAATGCTACATTAGGAATTGCTGCAACCATATTACCGGGTGGAAGAACAGCCCATTCATGATTTAAACTTCCACTAATGCCAAAACCAACATCAACGTGTTCAATTAGTAAGCAGTCACATGTAGCAGAACTTCTTAAACAAGCTAAGATATTAATTTGGGATGAAGCTACAATGACACACCGTTACTCTTTTGAGGCGTTTGATAGAACTATGAGAAACATAATGGATACGAATGAACCATTTGGTGGAAAGAATCTTATCATGGGTGGCGATTTTTGACAGGTATTACCAGTTGTGCCACAGGGTACAAGAGGCGAAACAATTGATGCGTGTATCGTCAGATCGCATTTGTGGGAAAAGATAAATATTATACATTTGAAAAAGAATATGCGAGTAATCAATGATAATTCATATTCAGAATTTTTGATGCGGGTTGGTGATGGGGAAGAACTATTCGTGGATGATGAAATGATAAAAATCCCAGTTCAAATGGTCATACCTTGGTTTAATGAAGACTCAATAACACAGTTGATACACTCTACTTTTCCAAACATAATGAAAAATGCATCGGATAAAGAATACATAGTCAGTAGAGCACTTATAACACTGTTGAACGAGTATGTTGACAAGCTTAATGAGCAAGTTATCAACATATTTCCTGGGGATGAAGTTATATATCACTCATATGATGCTATTGAGGATGATACACGCAATTTAGGTTGAAATTGAAATTGGGCGCACCTATCATGCTATTAAGGAATTTAGATCCAAAAAGTGGGTTATGCAACTAATAACAACCCTACATGTGGCAACTCAATACAATTGATATCGTGGAGGTCATCAGGTGATCAATTCAACTCACCTCAGCTCAGCAAATCAGGTAAGCTCATCAGCTCAACTCACGTCAGCTCGGCCACCTCAGCTCAGCAAATCAGGTAAGCTCATCAGCTCAACTCACGTCAGCTCGGCCACCTCAGCTCAGCAAATCAGGTAAGCTCATCAGCTCAGCTTACCTGCTCAGCTCACCTGGTAGACTAAATCAACTCGTCAGATCGGCCAACCCACCTGGTTAGCTCGTTAGGTCGGCTAACCCACCTGATTAGCTCGTCAGGTCGGCCGACCTACCTGGTTAGCTCGTCAGGTCGGTCAGCAAAGCAAGTCCTAGTGAGATCGTCTTGAAGAACTTAATTTCAAATAGGTTAGACTAAGTCCAACTTAATAAGCACGTTAGTTGACGTGACTTAGTCTTTCCGAAGAATCCGGGACTTTATCTGCCTAGCAACGGCTAGCTCAACTGACCAGGTCGAGGTCACGTGCTCCAGATATCTCGCACATAAATCTCAACAGAAGTGGGAGCTCATCTATAAATAGATGAGACACCTACGAGGTAAGGGCAACTAATCTACTCTACAACCTCCCTACTTGAACTCCCTACTAACTTGATCGTCGGATTGCTAACCCTGCAGGTCTGCAGGTCTTCTTCAACAAGTGGGAATAAGTTCATCACATCAGATTGAGAAGTATTTCGAGGAGAGTTCTCGATTGGATCCCCATCGTTCCCTCATTTTTCCACCTCACAAATTGGCGCCGTCTGTGGGAACCTGAGCAAAAAGCCTTATTTTCTTGCTAAAATAAAGATGGGAGACAAATCACAATCCGGGAACTCTACTAGGAAGGATCCACCTCAAAACCTAGCAGAAGTGGAAGATGAAGCTCAGGTAGGATCAATGCAAGCCATCCTGCAACACTTAGAACAAATGCGTAAGACCCAACTTTAACAGAGTAAGAAGTTGGAGAACCTTAGTCGTGAGAACGAGCATTTCAGACAACGACTTGGAACACCAACGGAGAAGGGTCCAGAAGGAGATAAAGGACATGAAGAGCAGCAAGGAGAAGGGGAAAAAGGACAAGGTCAGACTGCGGAGGTAGAAGAAGTCCCAGCGGATCAAGTAAGGATGGGTATGAAGAAGAGATCTCATCATGAAATGTCAGAGCAGGCTGAATCTAATGCTGGGGTTCAGATGCTGAAGGAAGAGCTCCAAGGTCTAGTAAAGAAGCATCAACAAGATCTAGCAGAGCTGAAAGGAGCAATGATGGAAGGAAAGTCACCAAACGGAAAGGAGTGGATTTGCCAGCACTTAAGAGGTACGCCACTAAATGAATCTATCATGGATAATGAACTTCCAAAGGATTTGCATGTACCAAAATTCACAGCATTTAATGGGACGGAAGATCCATTAGAGCACCTACTTCATTACAAGCAGACGATGGTAGCATGGGAGAAGAATGATGCAATGCTGTGTAGAATCTTCCCTAGTAGTCTTCATGGGGGGGCCCTTATGTGGTATCATAAACTTCCTAGGGGCTCTATTGAAAGTTTCGAGCAGTTGATGGAAGCCTTCATGGCCCAGTTTGCCTGCAATAGAAAGCGCCGACCTGACCTAGAGACATTGTTTGCCTTGAAGCAAACTGCAGTAGAGTCCATCAGAGGATTTACAAAGAGGTTTCGTGAAATAGCATCTTCAATTGAGGGGGTGGACGAGAGCTCGATCGCGATCGCATTCAAAAATGCCTTACTGCCACACTCTGAACTCTATAAGTCACTTGTGAAAAGATGTGCAACCTCCTTGGACGAGCTAATCTTACGTGCAGATAAGTATGCAAAGTTAGAAGAGGATGCTGGGTTGATAGCAGTACGATCTGCACCGGTGGTCGCAGCAAATTCTTTTCCAAAGTCGCAGGTCTCAGAAAATGAGGAAAAAGGAAAGTTCAGAAAGGATGGACCCCCACGAAGCAAGGAAGAAAGGACCCGATTTCAAAAGCAAGGAACAGGCAGATCATTCACGCCATTAAACACTTCTCTGGAACGCATCCTAGCTAAGGTCCAGTTTGAGTCCTACTTCAGATGGCCAAGGTCAACAAAGCCACCGGAGATCAAGAGGGGACAGTATCCAGCTAAGTATTGTGCTTACCATCGTTATTATGCTCATCAAACTAACGACTGCAGGGCACTAATGCATTCGATCCAAGACTGGATTGAGGAAGGATACTTGCAGGAATATGTAGACCAGGCGGGAGGAAAAGCGGCCGAGCCAGTGCAGGATAAAGAAAAAAGAGGGAATCTTGTACCAGATCCGCAACCATACAACACAGCTCGTCAAATAGCTGCTAAGGGGGTAATAAATGTGATACATGGGCCGATACTAGCTGGCTTGTCCAAGTCGACATCTACCACAAGAAAAGAACAAGAAAAGCAGTTAAGGATCGAAAGCAGAAAAAACTTGCAGGATCGATTTGTTGGTTGCACGAGAGGAGCTGAGGTTATCAGTAAGATCGAAGATCCAATCCGACCTGACTTCGAATCAGTTATCATGTTCTCTGATAAGGACATGATGCAAGTTCACCAGCCTCATTACGATGCATTGTTGATCACGGTGAACGTCGAAGGATTGGATATAAAGAGAGCTCTGGTAGATTCGGGTAGCGCAGCTGACATAATATTCCTACCAGTTTACAAGAAGATGGGTTTGAAGTTAGAAGATCTTACCCCAACTCATTCACCTCTCATCGGGTTTGATGGCAGTCTTGCAAAACCTATTGGAGAGAGAAAATTGCTTGTTGTAACAGGAGGTGTTCCTTTGCTCACGACATTTGTTATTATGGATGTTCCTTCACCATATAACTTGATTTTGGGTAGATGGTGGACTCATGAGATGAAAGCTGTACCATCTACTTATTACCAGATGTTACGCTTTCCAACAAAAAATAGCATCGTTGAGATCCGTGGAGATCAAAGTGCAGCTCAACAATGTCATCTGATCGCCGTTATCCATGCAGAGAAACAGGTGGAAGCTGAGGAAGCAGAAAACTCCCGAGGTCGAAAAAGAAAAGAGTTGGAGGACATATCTTCAGACGGGCATTCAGAAAAGAAGTAGCAATTACAGGATGCTGAGGTGGCAGCCTCAGCAGTTTCGTTGGAAGGAAGGGAAACACCTGGTCAAGTTGAGGAGTTATTACCAATATTAATTGGAGATCCAGCAGAGAAAAAAGAAGTGTATATTGGTGCAGAACTAGAACCTGACATGAAGACAGCATTGATCGAGCTCCTTAGAAGTTTTGCAGATGTTTTCGCTTGGACTTTTAGAGATATGCCAGGGTTGAGCCGAGATGTAGCTTGCCATAAATTAAACATAGCAAAAGATGCGAGACCAGTGAAACAGAAGCAAAGTAAAATGTCGGCAGCTGTGATCGACGCTGTTAATGAAGAAATCGACAAATTGCTAGAGGCAGGTTTCATTCGGGAAGTCCAGTATCCAAACTGGCTAGCCAACATCGTTGCGGTGCCAAAGAAAAATGGAAAAGTTCGGGTCTGCATCGACTTCACTGACCTGAACAAAGCATGCCCAAAGGACAGCTTCCCTCTACCTCAGATCGACAAGCTGGTAGATGCCACTGCAGGACATGAGCTGCTAAGTTTCATGGACGGGTACTCCGGCTACAACCAGATACCTATGCACCCTGAAGACGAGGAAAAAACAGCCTTCATCACTGAAAGAGGTACTTTTTGTTATAAAGTAATGCCTTTTGGTTTAAAAAATGCAGGTGCTACATATCAAAGAACAGTTGCAGCAATATTTCAAGACATGATAGGAAGGTCGATGGAGGTATACGTGGATGATATGCTCGTTAAGAGCAAAAAGGGACAAGAACACTTACAAGACCTTGCAAACACTTTTGAAAGACTAAGACAATTCAAAATGAAGCTAAACCCAGCAAAGTGTGCATTTGGTGTAACATCAGGTAAGTTCCTTGGTTACTTGGTAATAAGGAGAGGAATCGAAGCCAACCCTCAGCAGATTCGAGCCTTACTAGAAATGCCATCTCCTGCAAATAAGCGTCAAGTCCAAGCATTAGCAGGTAGAGTGGCAGCACTCAATCGATTCATCTCTCGCAGCTCAGATAAGTGCAGACCGTTTTTCCAGTTATTACGACACAAAGAAAACTTTGACTGGAATCAAGAGTGTGAAAGAGCATTTCGAGAATTGAAGGTTTACTTAGGAAATCCTCCAGTTCTAACGAAACCTGAGTTAGGGGATATCTTGGGAATGTACGTTGCTGCAACCGAAGACTCTGTAAGTTCAGTATTGTTCAAAGAAGAAGGTGGAGTGGAGAGGCCGATCTACTTCACTAGTAGGACATTGAATGAGTCTGAAAGCAGATATAGCAGAACATAGAAAATTTGCCTTGTACTCGTAAGCGCAGCAAGGAAGCTCAGACCTTACTTTCAGTCACACACAGTACAAGTAAAGACGGAGCATCCCATAAAAAATATTCTAGGTCGGCCAGATGTTTCTGGAAGACTTGCAAAGTGGGCCATTCAGTTGTCAGAATTCAACATAGAGTATGTTCCAAGGTCAGCACAAAAGGGGCAAGTAGTGGCTGACCTGTTAGCTGATTTCCCAGTTACAGCTCAGGCCCAAGTAGAATCAGACTTTGCTGATGCTATGCCAATGGAAGAAGAGTTAGCGGAGCCATGTGAACCCGATAAAAAGTGGGACGGATGGGTTCTGCTTATAGACGGATCCTCAAACAAAGAAGGTGCCGGAGCAGTGGTGGTGTTAATTAGTCCTGAAGGATGTCGAATTGAAAAGGCAATCAGGTATGAGTTTCCATTATCTAATAATGAATCTGAATATGAGGCGTTGATTGCAGGACTGAAACTTGCGGAGGTGCTGAAGGTGCAGAAACTAAGAGCATATAGTGATTCTCAGTTAGTAGTTAATCAAGTAAATGGAAGCTACGCAGCTAAAGAGAGGCGACTTCAATTGTACAGAGATTTGACACGAGAATTGGCAAGGCGAATCTCCCAATTCGAGTTAGTGCAGCATTCTCGTGATGACAACAGACATGCTGATGCCTTAGCCTACCTCGCTTCCATGATGAGAGATCAAGGAAAAACCCAAATCAGTATTGAGAGCATAGATGAACGGTCAATCTGGATGAAAAGTGATGTGATGGTAGTCGACAACAACCTGCAGCAAGCGCAACCAAGTTGGATGGACGAACTCGTCTCGTATCTTCGAGATGGAGTTCTACCAACTGATCAGAAAAAGGCATGGGTGATTAAAAGAAAAGCCACGAGGTACACGCTGGTAGATGGAGAATTGTACAGGCAGACCTTTGGGGGACCACTTCTAAAATGCCTAACTCCAGAGGAAGCCAAAAATGTATTGGCAGAAATTCATGACGGGGTATGTGGAAATCATACAGCTGGGAGAAGCTTAGCACATAAGGCGATCACACAAGGCTACTTTTGGCCTTATATGCAGGCAGATGCAAAGAAGTATGCAAGGAGCTGTGAGAAATGCCAGCTTCATGCTAGAGATATTCACATGCCACCAACTGACCTAAGACCAGTCTTGAGTCCCTGGCCGTTTGCGCAGTGGGGCTTAGACGTAATGGGCCCCTTTCCTAATGCAACAGGAGGAAAGAAATTTGTACTTACAGCTACAGACTACTTCACCAGGTGGGTGNCTTTTAAGTCTGCCGTAGCAGCTCTAAAACCCTCAGCAGTGAGGTCTTCTCCTAAAGGGTGGAGAAGTTTTAGTCTGCCACATTGCAGCAATGCCATCTTTTCTTTCTTACACAATATAAAAGTTTTAGGCCTGCATTACTGCAGCATGATTACCCTCTATGATGAGGCATATTACTGTTCAACGAAGAAAAATACCCTGCGGTGCTCAACCTCCTGCGAGGAGGCCTTCCCTTATCTAGAGGAAAAACTTGCTTAAAAAAAAAAGGTGGGGGAAAAAGGAAGGAAATGTGACAAACATACGTAAGGAAATTGATATCAATCAAGGTTGCTACTACCTCGATAGAAAAGTTAGATATGTCGTAAGTCTGACTGGTTTTAAAGACCTCCAGCCACGGTACAAGTCAGCCAGCACAAAAGAAAGTAGCAAATGCAAGGTCTACAATAACCAAGATGATAAGTAAACTCAAGCTACTTCAGGACCATCCTCAGGAACCAAGGGAACTGCCTCTATCTCAGAATCAGGTACGCCATTCTGTCGTAAAATGGTCTTCAACCTATTTATCTCTGCAAATAGTAGAGTTCTTGTTTTCTTAGCTTTCTCGCGAACCT
>MVGT01003324.1:205249-240513 GCA_002174775.1 Macleaya cordata | reverse complement strand
GTTAAACAATTAATAGGTTGATATGAAAAGTGATATCATTTTATTTCTTTCAGTTGAGATTTTTATGTCTGTTGGATTGGAGGTTTTGGGTGGTAATGCAGTTGGCGTCATCTAAATACGACCCAGAAATAACAAAATTAGATTTTTTTTAAAATTTGTCACATATTTGTCACGGTTATTATTGTGACAAACACGAGAGTAATTTTGTTACGGTTATAAGTGTTGCAATTGTATCACAAATTTGTCACACTTAAATGTTAGGAATTAATGTTAAAATTTTGTCACGGTTATATCCGTCACACATATACAACGTTTATTTGACACATTTGTCACACTTATTATCGTAAAAAAATTATGTGACTATTTTGTTACGTTTATTTCCGTCACAAGTTTGCCAAAAACAGAAAAGTTTATTTGTGAATAAGTGTGACAGTTATCATTTGTTACGTTTATAATCGTTACAAATAAACAAATTTGTAACGATTATAAATGTCACAACGTTATCCGTTACAAATTTATGACGCCACATTTCAACGTTTATAAGCGTGATAAAAAATTTTAGTCACGTTTATAAACGTGACAAAAACACGATTCTGGTGTAGTGAATGCGCGTAGTGGGTGGTCTGAATCTAGCCGTTATTTTACTTTTCGGGGAACGTGCTACTAATGATAACGACTCGTTTCCCATGTGTCCCAATGATTCCCTCGGGGTATATATACTGTTCTTCCCTTTTTTACCAGAGCAGTAAAAAATTCAAACTTTTCCCTCTTCTTTGCTTCTTCTTCCTCCGCTGTCCCTGAGTTCACCGGAAACAGAGGTTTTCTTTGCTCCGGCCTTCTTCTTTCTCGTTTCCTTCATAGCTCGCACCCGTGCTGCTGTAGTAGATCCGGCCGATGCTTGTTTCGCGCAGAGCCCGAAGGATCGTCTCACCCATTTGGATCGTTTCTTCAATTTTGCCGAAGGCATGGTCTTTGCCAATCCTCCTCTCGATCACCAATAGTGTTTTGTCGTCGGTGAGGAGGTGGCTTCTTCACCTTTCGAGATCTCAGAAATCCCACGCTTCCCTTTGGAGAGGGGAGACTTCGAGTCTTGTCCGATTGAATTTTGGTGTCACGGGCGCCCGACTATGGGTTGGGACGAATGGGTTGACGACGTCTGTGCTAACGAAGACCTTTCTCACTGCTTGGAGAGACTTGACATTCGGGTCGCCGTGGTGCAATCGAAGGCGGTGACGATTAGCAAGGATTTCAGGGGTCTAGTGGGTTTATTGAGTCGGTGGTACCCGGTGAATCATACCTTTGTTCGCTCCTGGGGCGAGGTCTCATTAGGTTTGGACGACGTCGCCTTCTTGCTGTCGCTTCCTATCAGCGGGAGGTTGTCCCTCGGTGATCTTCGATTGTCCGATACAGAGGAACAGATTTAGTCAGCGCTCTGGGGTGGTTTCAAGGCTTCTAGAAGAAGTAAGCAACCCACGGCGCCCGACATGCGCCGGGCGACGCTCGCCGGCTGGATACGTTACTGGGGCCCTGGCGGAGGCGCTTCTCAGGATGGACATAACGCCACCACAATTCTTGCTGCTTTTCTAGCTTTTGGCTGTCTCGGGAGCTTTTTGAGGGCGCCCCGTTCGATAAGGTGAAAGAACATCTATTTCCAATAGCCATCAAGTTGGCCCAGGGGGAGAAAATTGCCTTAGGTCCACTGTTCTTAGGCACCTAATACAGGCGCCTTGATTAGCTTGTTAAGGATGTTCGTTCCGCCAACGGTCAGTTCGTGGTGGACACTTGCGTTGACCTGAATTTCTTGCAGATGTGCGCCTGGGAGCGCCTGGCGGCCTACCGTCCTGTGCCCAAATCACTCGTTGAACCCATTCCGGCACACGAGCCGCACCCAGACAGCCTTTTGTATGATGCAGAGTACTCGGCTCATTATTCACGTGCATATTCTTGGAGGGACGTGAAGCCAAGTGGCAAGCCTTTGCTCAAATTCCTTGACCAACAGCCGTGTTTTGTCTTCCACCCTTACATGGAAATTTCGGAGGGAGTGGAGCATCCCTTGTGGGCCTCCGAGTGGGAGGGCCGTTTCCTTGACTTCGGAGAGGGGGTAGACCAGTCCGCCTACGAATTCGGCTTAAGCGTCACTCCGGGCTTCTTACCATCTTTTGCCGACGGCGTCCAAGAGGCGGTATCATATTGCGTGGATCGTTTTACGTGCCAAACGGGCTTTGATCAAGGCGTGGCTCCAAGACCCCCTCTATCTATAGGCTGGAGGAAGTGCTGGTCTCTTTTTACTTACTTAGAAATTGACCGCCGTGGTAATCTTAGGGGGGGCAAGTTCAAACTGTTTTATCCGCCCCAAGATCGTGTTCCGTTTGTTAGCAAGTCTGCCCAGGAATTTTGGTTTCAACAGTTAGAGCATTTTCGCAAGTTTCGAGGCGTTCCTTCTATTGAGCAGCCTCTTTTGGATTCTTCTGACTTACTCTCTACGAGCGGTTGAGGGAGATCAAGAAGAAGCCTCGCACCGTCGTGCCGAAGGCGCCCGTAAGACGTGGGGTCCCTCGGCATCCTTCTCATCCTTCCAGCCCCCAGACGCCCATTGCGGGTAGCAAGCGTGGCGCCACTCTCGCTTTTGTAAGTGTTTTTTTTCCTCATGCAAATTTTTTTTTGATGATTCATATTGATTTCTTCGGCGTTCTTATTCCTTCGTTGTCGTGTGCTCTCAGCCTCCCGGCCCTTCGAAAGTCCTTCGTCCGCCTAAGTTTCATAAATTGGTGATGGCGACTGAGACCAGTAGGGGTCATTTCACTTATTTTCGTGCTTTTCCTTTAAAGAGAGATACGGGGTCAAGTAGTGCAGTTCGCGATGAGGACCCTAAGGTTTCACATCCTGTCAAGCGCCCTGACCTATCGGACCCCGTGTATCGTGCCCATTTCTTGTCTGTTTTTGCGAGAGCCTTTCCCATAGAGATTAGTTCTGATGAGGGTGATGATGTAGGTGAGGGTCCTTCACAACCTTCCTCTAGAGGGGGCGCCTCTGTTACTTAAATTTCTTTTTAGGTTCCGGGTTCTGGGATTTCTTCTACCGTGGCGGAAGTTTCTGTTGTTGAAGGTCAACAGGAGGTCTCTTCTGCTGATGCTATCCCTTCGGATCAGGGGGTTGGCTCTTCTCTGGGGAGCCCTACTCATTCTGGGCGCCAGTCCCCGATTATTGGTGGCGACTCTCGCCAATCTCCTCAACCATCTTGGGTTGGATCTCTCGAGGGCGTCGGCCCTCATGGCGAGGATCGTTTTTCTGATGACGCATCTCCTCTTCAGGTGAGTGTGTTTTTTATTATTATTATTATGCATCCTTAATTCTTTCAAGTATATTTTTCTTTTCTGTGTTGACGCTTCCTCTCTTTTTTAGGGCTCGGGAGCCCCGCTGCATCCTTCGGAGAAAGATTTTGTTTCTTCTCAAGAGGATGTTCAGATGATTGATACTCCTGGCGGTCGGGCCCACATTCAGGAGTATATGTTATCTGTTCCTGAACGAACTCTTGATAGGGACGGTGGGCTGATGGATAAGCATGATGGCCCTTCTCAACAAGATGAGGCTGAAATTGATGGCGCTTTGTCTTTAGAGCAGCCTGGTGGTCCTGTGTCTTGAGAGTCCTTCCTCCCCCATAGGACCACCTGGCGTAGCTCCCTCTACTTGTCATGTTGCAACTGGGACTGGCGGCGCCTCAGCCTCTCATGGAAGAGAGTTTTTTAGTTCAGAATTTTTGGCCTTGCCCTACAGGGGGCGCTACGAGGCTTTGGTTGCGCTTCATGGGCCGTTTGTTTCCCTTGCTGTTATCAGTAGTGATCGCATACTTGGTGCTATTGTTTCCGAATTTTTGGAGATGTTTGGTTCAATGCAATGCATAAATCTTGGTGAAGTGACCTCTTATTTATTGTCGGAATGGGAGGGGGTGTTGGATTCTATAGAAAGATTATCTTTTTCAGTAGGGTGGTTCCGGGATATATTTATGCAGCGGAAGACAGAATGGGAGAAGATTCAGAGTTTGAATTTTCCCGAATTGGTTTCTAGAGTGGACAAGACTGTTCATGCTATAAAGGAAGTGGAAAAGGATATTACAGCCACCAGAGCGACCTTGGCGGCTTTTAAGTCAAGGCTTCAATTTTTGAAGGAGCAAGAGGTGTTGGAGCATCGGGCAGTGGAGGAGGTGGAGGCGCAACATGCCGGTCTCCATCACCCTTTCCTGGAGTTTTCAGATTTTATCTGATATGGTTGTATTCGTTTATTGTTTTATATTTCTTTCCGGGCACCTTGTGATGTAACCCTTTTTGGAATGTAATACGATTGATTGAAATGTGTATATTTTGTGTTTCATACCTTAGTGCTGGTCATTTATGATTTGACCCTTTTTCAAGATTTTATGGAATCTTTCCTGATTTGGGGAATTTGATTTGATTACCCTTTTATGATATGATTTGTTAAAGATTTTCTTCTCCCTATAAATAGTTGGGAAGTTCTTTCCTTGCTTTGCACCGAACGTTCTTTGTTTGTGCTATTGATCGAATTTGGACCAGTTGTTTTACTTTTGGATTTCCTCCCCCAAGTCTGGGTGTGGATGTTCAGAGATTGTTTGTGTGTGTGGATGGTTCGACTTTGGTTGTTTGCCCTTTTGTTCTCTCAAATCTTTGCTTTATCGTTGTCGTTCGTTTGTTGGAGAAGACAAAGCAAGAAGAAGAAGAGAAAGAGGAAAAGGAACAGTTGGTGTCGTCCGATTGTGTTCGAGCCTTGTGGCCTCACCTTGGTTGATTGTCGAGACTTGCGGTCTCACCTTGTGTAATACAAAGTATGCATGTGACGTTTGCAAGGTGGGCTTGTTCGTTTATGTACTGCACTACGTCGCGTACGCAGTGTTATGCGGTTTTTGACTGGTATGGGCGCCCCCTTAGCGTGTGTCCTCCTCGACGTTGCCGGAGTAAGAGGTGGCTTTGATGCCATTTCTTGCGTTATTTTGCTGCCCATTAGTTTAGGCATGATCGCCTTGTACTTTGGGTAGTGTATTCCTGTTTTGGGGTAAGGGTGTTCCCTATAAGACCCCAAATAAAAATCCTGGTAGTTAAGTTGTTTGAAAATTTTGAGAAGTGACTTCTCAGTTGTTTGGCTTTAGGGCGCCCTGTGCTATGTCGTTAGAGGGCGCCATTGTATGTAATTTCAAACAATAACAGAGATGTTGCTGAAATTTCTTTGTATTTTGTATTTCATTTCCTTATAAACTTTTGGCTATGCGTAGTAACGCTTTAACCATTTCCCGTTGACGGGGCCGAATTCACTATTTTTCTCATCTACCAGGACATATGTACCATTATTGAAGGTCTGGGTGACTGTATATGGACCTTCCCAATGTGGAGTGAATTTTTCAGCTGGTAATCTTCTCTGAATGTGGAGTGTCATGCTTAAGACCAAGTCCACAACTTGGAACTTCCTTGGGATAACATTTTTGCTGTAGGCACGCTCCATTCGCTGTCGATACAATCGTGCGAACTGTTCTGCTTTGGCTCTTTTGTGATCTATGGTATCCAATTGGGCTGTCCTAGCTGTATGTTCTTCTTCTTGGGTCCACAAAGTTCTGCTTGCATAGGCGATCCGTGCTGACTCTATTTGAATTTCTATGGGTAGCACAGCGTCACTCCCGTAGACTAGGGCGTATGGGGATATTCCCGTTGATGTTCTTGGTGAGATTCGATATGCCCATAGCGCCTTAGGTAACTCTGTGTGCCAATTTCTTTGGCTTTGATGCACAGTTCGACTCAGGAGTTTGAATAATGCCTTGTTTATTGCTTCCGCTTGTCCATTTCCCTGCGGGTAGTAGGGAGAAGATGTGATTTGTCGAAATCCTGAATCTTGAGCAAGTTTAGTGATTGCCCCGTTAGCAAATGATGTACCGTTGTCTGTCATCACGTATTTGGGTATACCAAACCTGTGCAGAATGTGTTCTTGTATGAATGCCGTCACGTCTGTCCCGGTAGCCCTTTTCATGGGGATTGCCTCGACCCATTTGGTGTAATATTCCGTCGCCGTTATTATCCATATGTGATTCTTTGATGACTTCGGGTTTATTGTGCCAATGAGGTCTAATCCCCAGCAATAGAAGGACCATGGTGTGAGAATTGATTGAAGGATTTTACATGGTGCATGAATTAAGTTACCATGTAGCTGACATTGTTTGCACTTTGAAAAGATGTGGCTGCATCATCGTCTATTGTTGGCCAATAAAATCCGGTGCCGTGAATTTGATAGAACAGGCGCTTCCCTCTTTGATGCTCGTTGGTATGAAACTGGTGTAGGATTTGAGAGGCTTCTTTTTCATCCACACATCGCAGTATCTCTTCTCCGAAGCTTTTCCTATATAATTTCCCTTGGTGCAGTTGAAAGCGCTTGCCTTTCTTTCTTAGTTTTGACGCTTCTGACTTGGAGGTGGGTTCAGTGCCATTGGCGAGATTTTCAATATATGGGCGCCTCCAGTCCTCTTTTTCTTCGATGGTGCATGCCTCGTTGTGTTGGGGTGGCGCCATACAGTTTACGCAATGACTTTGTAGATCGTCTGCCTCTTTCTTCATGGTGGGCAAGAAGTATCCCAAGCGTTGCAGCCTGCGATATAGTGCTACTTCGGTAGCTTGCCTGCATATTTGGCTGTGGACTTCATTGAGACGGTGTTTTGCTTCGATTGGACTCAGGGCTCTTGTCAATATTCTGTCTTGTTTGACCCTATATAGCTCCTCATATAGAATAATATATTTGCTGAGTTCCTTGGTTGCTAATTGTCCTTTCTCCTTTTGAGCTTTTATCTGTGTTAGGATTTTAGAGCGGCAGTCTTATTGTGGCGGCTCCATTAACTGACTCTGTAGTGCGGAGGGGATGAGGCAGTTGGTAACCGTGATATTATATTCTCGCTCTCCTTTTGGCATTTTTGTTGCCAAGGTTGCCAGCGCATCAGCATGCCTGTTCGTTGTACGTCGCTTGTGCGAGAGTGAAGCTGTTTGAAACTCAGCCATCATTTTTTGGACTTTAGTCCGATATGGGGCCAAAGTTGGTCCTTTCAGAGCGTATTCTCCTATGAGTTGTTTTACTAACAACATGGATTCACCCTTGACTTCTAGGTTCTGAATGCCCATGCGCCTTGCCATTGATAGACCTATTAGGAACGCTTCATATTCTGCTGTGTTGTTCGAGCATGGAAAGTCCAATCGGAAGGAGGTAGAAAAGACTTGTCGTTCGGGGCTTTTTAATACTATTCCAGCTCCTCCGCAATTTGCCATGGATGAACCATCAAAGTGCATCTCCCATTTTTCTTGTTTGTTTACTTCAACCTGTGCTACTGCTGGGAAAACGCCCGAGACTTCATCTATGATGTCATCTTGATTTTGTCCGGGGAAAGCTGCTAACAAGTCGGCGACTGCTTGTCCTTTGATTGCCTTAGGACGTTCGTATTGAATGTCAAACTCAGATAATTGGAGGAGCCATCGTGCTGGGCGTCCTGTTAGCGTCGACGCTGTGTTGAGGTATGTGATTACGTCTGCTCTCGAAATGACTTTTATCTTTTGATTCATTAAGTAATGCCTCCACTTTTGTACTGCATATACGAGAGCCAGACAAGCCTGTTCAATTTTTTAGTACCGTAACTCGGCGTCCTTCAATGTTCGGCTGACAGAGCATCTTATCTGTCTATTCTTCTTCCTTACAGGTACAATATTTGCTAACCAGGTTGGATATTGTATTGGTTTGATGAAGCCTGTTGTGAGTAGTTTTTGAATCTCTTGTTTAATCTGCTCTTTGATGGCGTGATGAAAGATTCGGGGCGCCTGTTTGACGGGTCAGGCCATAGGATCAACAGAAGGGTGTGGGTAACTAAGGTCTCATCCAAGCCTGGCATATCGGCATAAGTCTATGCGAATATGTCTTGGTATTCTTTGAGTAGTTGAATTAATTTCTCTTATTTTTCTTGAGTAAGAGACGCGCTGAGGGATATGGGCTTGGGATCCTCTGTTGTTCCAAGATTGACGATTATTAGTGCTTTGGCTACTGTTGTGGGCTCTTCTTGTGTTGAGAATTATATTTCCTCGGATTGGTTCGTTGAGCTTTGTTCGACCGTCATGACTTGTACAGATGTAGGGCGCCCCGCGCCCTGCTTTGGTTGCTATAACCGGTAGATGGCCTTACCGTCTGGGCGAATTTCTCTGATGAGGCGCCTCTTGTTACCTGACGAGTTCTCCACTTCTACCCTAACACTTGTGTCAGGCTTCTCAAATTCTTCCCATGCAGGAAGTGGTGTGTTAATTATCTTGGACATCATTTCCTGCGGTTCTGTATATGTGTTGTGGTAAAAGGTTGCATCAGCCAGGTGTGCTTCCTCAGGCGCGAAGGGCAATTCGGAAGCTGTGATCCGATATTCTTTTCCTTTGACAATGACTTTAACGCATTGGTGGTATGTTGATGGGATTATCTTGTGTTTGTGAAGCCAGGGTCGTCCTAAGAGGACGTGATAAGAAGTGTCAGCATCAATGATGTGGAATGTGGTGGAAGCATGTATGGGTCCGACTTTGACATCCAAGTTTACTTGTCCCATTGTATCTTGCGTGTGACCACCGAAGCCATATACTGTTGTGGGCATTCGTATTACATGTTTGGCCGGCACCCGTAAGGCTTCAATTATGTTTAAAGGCACAAGATTGAGGGAGGCGCCAGTGTCAATGAAAGCGCACTTCAACATCATTCCCTGTATTTTAGCAGGTAAATACAGAAGGCGCAAGTGGTCTACATCAGGCGACATATCCACGTCGGAGAATGTGATGACGCTAGCAGATTGCCTTGGATTCCTACCAGAGTATGTGACTGCTACCTCCTCAGTACAACTGGGCTTTACTCCCATCGAGATGGTGGTCAAAGCCATGCAAGCTTCGTACCGTTGATTCTCTGTGAATTCAAGTTGGTCGAAGAATTTCTTAAACAACATTGCGTGCTTGAGTTTTGCTGCGACGAGTTCCAACTGCAAGAGTGTATTTTGTGTTTCTTCCTCTTCCACAAGGTGTTCTTCGGTTGTTGTGACAGCATTGTGCTGTGAAATCATCCGGATATGATGGCGGTGCTCTGGGAAAGGTTGTCATTCCACAGCTTGCACAGGCTCTTTGGCTATGTCCAGCTCGCCGGTCGCCACCATCCAGGCGAAGAACCACTTTAGAGACCGGCACTCACCAGTTGGGTGATTGACATGTCTGTGATAGTGGCAGTACGCTGGGTTCCTTTTGTCTTCTGCAATTGGTTCTCATCGGACGTCAGGCAGCTGAATTTTTTTGTTTCTTATCCACGCGTCGAGGATGTTTAAGACCTCCTCTAGGCTACAAGGGTAGGGAGGTGGCTCTTCGAAATTCTTCTTGGGCTTCTTTAGATTTCTTTTGCTGCTTCCGGCGCCCCCTTGGCGCTTGTGCGACTCTTGTTCCACAGCTGCAGCCTGATGCCCCCTGTAACGGCGGCCATGTTCTTCTTGAGGGCGCCAATTTCTTGGTTTTTCATTATACTGTGCTTGTGCTTCAATCGAAGATGCTGTTCGGAGTCCCGATTCTTCAAGCTTGCAAAATGATTTGATGTCCAAATTTTCAAGCGCGGCATGAAATATTGGCATCATTCCGTTGATGCAAAGCCCAACTAAATGCCCTTCAGAGACGTTTTCGTGACAGTCCAAGGATCTGTCTCGAAAGCGTTTAATGTAGTGCTCCAGGCGCTCATTTGTTCCTTGGGATAGGCGCCCCAAATTTGCTGTGGATAGGGTGATTGGAGCGCGATAAAACTTTTGGGAAAATAATTCGACCAAGTCTTCCGACGTTTTGACTGAGTTAGGCTATAAGTTTACATACCATGTAAAGGCGCGACCCGTGAGGGATCGAGAAAATTCCCTAAGGCAAAGGTCGCCATCATTTTGGTACACTCCCATAGATTCCTGGAATCTGTAGGCGTGTTCCTGTGTGCTTCTGTCCCCACTGAAGAGTGCAAAAGTTGGTGGGATATAGTTGCGTGGCAGGGACGCTGTAGGAGTTCAACGGGGTACGAAGGTCGTATACGAAAGTTCAGCGATGGTATCCTACGTATATGAGACTGGATCATCCTTTCTACGTCCTCATGAGACAAAATAGGCTTAGGCGCAGGTTCTGGAGGTCGTGGTACCATGGCCATGGCGCCTGAGGGAGATGGATTCTTGGGTGGGGTCGCTGGTGGCTGTTGTGTAAACATGGGTGGTGACACTGGCTGGTTGTTAACTTGAGCTGCTGGTTAGTCTAGTTGTCCTACGTCTGATGCGACTGACGTAGCACGGGCCCTTTGGGCTGGTTGATGAGGGGTTGTGTGTTCTGGGAATTCAGGGGAATTGGGGGAATGGTTGGGTTCTGGTGTGAGAGAATTGTTATTTTCATGTTTCATGTTGGCATCTTGTGCAATTGGGTTTGTGTATCTTATGAGTTACATTATTATTGTTCTGATCCAAGTAGTTGGACTAGGAAGCAGACTTAGACTTTGTATTGATGCTAAGGAACTAAAAATTAATTTGGATAAGTTCAGAGAAGTTTGAAGAGGTTTTGTGGTGATTTTGATATACCAGTGAAGCTTTTATTTATAGATAATTATTTAGGATGTGATAACGCATTGATATTTCTGAATGCACAAGCTTGAAAAGAGGAATTCATCTTATTACAAAAAAAATAGAGTAACTTGGATAAGCTTGCCGCTTGCCTTAATAAGAGGAATGGTATGAACACTAAAAGCTCAATCGGAGATGGAAAACATGGGATACAAAAGAATGGATTGTTCACTTGTACCCCTCATCATGGCTTCTACATGTGAGCTTATTTTCTTGGTGCAATAAAGATGATATATTTGGGATCATAGACTAGAAAAAGTAGACCTTCTTGATAATTAAATTAATTTAAATAATGGCTTTTGTCCAGGGGGTAAGGGCTAAGACCTTGCTGCAACCATTTTATATGTTTGTAGAGTTCAAATCTATGATTGTCTCAAACATGCATGTCTGCTAAGCTTTTAGTCCAATGCGGCTATGGAATGGAGAATTTAGTTTTTTTATGCGAATGGATTCCCAGGGATATAGGTATGCTAGGTAAGGATGCCTAGGGTTGTAGATGCTACTTTTTGTTATGCCAATTTGCAGCTTGAATGTAACTTGATGTTATTATTTGCAAGGAAACGATGCAAATCTGCTTGTGTTCATACATCTAGAATATTCACTTACAAGGATTTATATACAAGCCTTAAAGAAAGAGAAAATAAAGAAATACCAAGACTACCCTTGACTATATACAATATGACAAAAGAATATATCTAACACTTATATTTAACACCTCCTCAAACTCACGATGGGAGAACTATAGAGAGTTTGCTGAGTCAAGAATGAAACCGAGGCACAGGGAAGGACTTGGTGAAGAAATCAGCAAGCTGGTCAACTGAAGGAACAAATAGAAGCGAGATAGAGCCATCATTATAGTGGTGTCGCACAAAATGAAAATTAACCTCAATGCGCTTGGTGCGTTCATGAAACACATCATTGTGAGCAATTTGAATCGCACGCTGGCTGTCACAAAAAAGGGGTGTGGCTTGGTTCTGGAGAGCACCAAGCTCCTGTAGTAACCGACGAAATCAAATAACTTCAACGAAAGTAGTTGCCATGGCGCGATATTCAGCCTTAGCCGATGACCGAGCGACCACAGATTGTTTCTTACTCTTCCTAGAAACAAGAGAGTTACCCAAGAAGAAGCAATATCCGGTGGTGGATTTTCTATTTGTTTGGTCACCAACCCAATTAGCATCAGTATAAGCACGGAGTGTGAGATCGGCATCAGAGGAGAAAAGAAGGCTACGGTGAAGACTACCTCAACCTACCGAAGAATACGAATAACATCAGCCCAATGAGTAGTGCGAGGAGCCGAAGAAAACTGACTTACAATATGAACAGCATGAGCAATGGCAGGTCTAGTGATGGTGAGGTATACAATAGCTTTAACGATCTCTCGATATCGAGTGTCATCAGGTAGGGGATCACCATTAACGGTGTTTAAGCAAGCATTGAGTTCCATAGGAGTGTTAACTGTACGATCATCAGTCAGTTGAGCCTAAGAAATAACATCAGCATCATATTTAATTGGGATAAAGATAGCCATGAGGTGAGTATGCAACTTCATTGCCCAATAAATAGCGCAGAGGACCAAGGTCTTTCATCTCAAAGAGGGCATGGAGGTTTTGTGTCAGTGTAGTTATAACGCCCCAGTTTGAAACTCAAATCTCTATGAGATTGAATCGCATCTCGAGGCATTAGGTTAACTATACAAGGTGACTAATTAGTACTAAACAAACCTAAACAAAGGTTTATAAACCTAATCTAGTTCAGAAAAACTTTATCACCTTAAAATATGACTAGGGTGAACGAAAAATTCGCCAGAGTTTCCCCTGTAATTTCAGGGTTCTCAACCTGTCATAAACCTGTAGAAGAGATGATTTATCCACAAATAATATTTCTAAATAATTCCAATCATCCACGATAGTCATATCATCTCATTAAGACTATTCTACCTTACTTCATCAAAATAATAATACCTAGTCATCCACTAGGCTGGATTCAAACCACAATTTTAAAATGATGCCTCACTTAATAATATACATAGATAACTTGAGTTAAGTGATATAATATACATAAGTGTGTTTGTCTTATATACATATCTTAAAAAAATATATACAAAACAAGTAAGATAACATGCACCTCAAAAAGGCTAAATACAACACCTCAAGTGTAAGAAAGCTATCGTTGACGTACTCCCTATATCAATCTCCTCAAAGGGTAAAGATATAATCCGACCAATCCTCTCTTGTATCCTCGTTTCTCTCTGCAGTAATATCTCCTGGATCTGAGCAAAAAGCTCAGTAAGAAACTTATAATACTAACAAATAGTCACTAACATGAATTTAAGACAATGCAGGTTTTAAAAGAAAATCGAGAAATCATAATACAGTAATGTAAAAGTAGTTGGTACTTGTTCTACACCATAAACTGATAACCATTCACTTACCCATACAAGTAATTATAAACTAACAACATCTCACATCATAATATTGCGTAGTGTAATCATCTTAGAGTAAAGAGGCTACGACTAGATGTTTCAGCTCCTAGTCGGTGAGCAAAATCGTGTTCCAACTTAACCGATGTGGAACCCCATCGTTAATTCCTGATTTCCGACCGAGCGACTGATTTATCGGTTTTTGTGAGAAGCACGCTGGCTCATGATTTGGGTTCAGGTGGACCCTTGACCATAATTTACCGATGTAGCCGTTGTTGCGGTGGTCAGCCGTTTGACTCGTGCAGACATTTTAATGATCATTAAAATAATCCAGGAGTTGTTACGCTCCTCAAGTCTTCGCCTAATCTAGGCAGCATGTAACCTCACTATTTCTAGAATCATACACGTACCTATCCAAGCAAGGCTTTCCAGAAAGAGAAATAGAATAACCTAGATTTCAATAGTTTTCCTATATCATGAGAGTCCCATACCTGTCATGAGACAGGGAAACATAATGAAAATACGAAACAAATCATTATTTTTAGAAAAACTTCAATGATTTGCTCGTGTAGGCATTACAAGTCCATTTTCTGATCACCAAAAGATATATAATATAATAGTATAAGTTTTAGTAGTAGAACATACTTTTCCTACAAAAACTAACAACCATGCATATGTTGTGATTTTCCATCTAATATTATTCTGGGGAAAGCCGGTAATATAATCCGGAGAAAGCTGAGTAATCGGGGGAATTCCCGTAATATAATCCAGGGAAAGCCGTAATAATCATAGCCGGGGGAAAGCCCAGCATAACATATATAGTATATATTCTAGGGGAAAGCCTGTACCTAGGGAATCACCAACACATACCCAACAACTGGGAACCTCTATCCCTTACATCATCTCAAAACAACTACTTCTTTCAACAGATGGAAGGAAGTAAAATATTTATATTATAAGAACCCCAAAAATCCATTTGGTTTTGGAAATATACCCATCCCCAAAGCTCGATAACGATTAAATCTCGATTCTTTTAAAAATATAGTTTATTTAACTATAAGTAAGAAAAGAATCATTAATATACTTATATATGTATATAACTCATTCATATACATAATTATTAGAATCTAGTTATTTTAAAAAATAATTATTATTGTTTTACATCACTATGTAAAACTATACTTTTGGAGAATCGTTTTCACATCAATAGGACATCACAAATAAATCATGCATGCTTTGCAAAATAATTACATTTGATTTATAAATCTAAACCCTGTCAAAAGTATTGAAAGTACTTTAATGGCTATAAGAGAGTATTTATAAGTTTCTACCTCAAATCCCGCAAGGCTCTCTTTACTGCATTAATTTCCTCCAGTTAGTGTACTGCATTAGTATACACTCCCAACTGTAAACAACACAATTAATTCGCTTTTAAAACTCAATTCAATTCATACTAATTTCATATAGAATAGTCTATGAATCTAAATTCTAACCTAAACAGTCACTACAAGGGTCCAAGTCCCTTTAGTCATCTTCTTTTAACATTACTAAGAGGAAACCAAATACCTCAAAATCATTGAACCTAAAATTCGATTTTTGAATTTGCCACTAATAACAAATTCAATCCACTAAAATTAACCACAAAATCAAATTAAATCTCAAGTTTTTCAAATAACTCCCAAACTAGGTCCTTATCAAATCAAATAAGGTCTTTAGGATTACAAACCCAATTTGCTTTAAATATTCTCTTCAATTAATTTAGACCTCTGAATCTACAATCTAACCCAAAACAATAAATTTGGGTCAAAATCAGCCTTCCCAATTATCAATTTCATCAATTAAGGGTTTGAAAGATTTAATCAAACCTTAAACTATTAACAAAATCAACCCTAAAATTGAAAACTAAGATTACAACATAAAATATCTAATTAAAAATAAAATGAAAAGCTAGGGTTTCAAATTATACCTCAATCAACAAATTAAATGGTCCCTACGATTTCTATCGGACCATCGTCATCATCTTCTTCTTCTTCTTCTTCTTTCTTTCCCTCTCTCTCTCTCTCCTTCTCTCCTTCTTCTCCTTCTTCTCCTTCTCACCGTCTCCCTCTCTCTCTGTGTAAGGTATAAGAGAGATTTCTCTCTCTCTCTCTCTTACAAAACTAATGGGCGGTGGAAAGAAAAGGCTAAAAAAAAATTTAAAATTAAAAAAATAAATAACTATATAGGTTATACTAAGGTGTATGCACATACATACAAATTAAGTGTATACAAAGGATAACTTATAAAGTTACTCTTAAATACATCACTCATACATATATATAGTGTATATACACAATTAAATAAAGTTTAATTGGTCAAAATCAAGGTCAAAATCGCGGGTATATTTGGTACTGGTCAAAATCATGTTCTAGGCTTTGGTTTAGGATTATTTAGTGTCCGATTTTCGTGCATGAGTAGTCAAAATTGAATAACTTTTCGAGATCTATCCATTCGTACGGTTCAATTCTTCAAATTATACTTAGAACAAAAACTCATTATTTAATCCTAGACTTAATTATTTTAACACCTAATAGGTTCTACGATTGAAGCGTTGGACTCGACTCAACTTGACTCACCAAAGTCAACAACATTATTTTGGGTCGTTACGGTAGTAATACCCTGTGTATCATCACCCATGATAATCATATCATCAACATACAATAAAAAAATGATAATACCTTAGTGAGAAGGACGAAGGAACATGGCAGAATCACTAGTAGAGCAAACAAAACCAAGATGCAAGAGAGATGAGCTAAATTTTGCAAACCATGCTCTAGGAGCTTGCTTTAAACCATACAAGGCACGCCGTAATTTGCAGACCTGTCCAGGAACATGAGAAAGACCTGGAGGGGGAACCATATATACTTCTTCAGATAAGTTACCATTCAAAAAGACATTTTTGACATCCATCTGATGCAAGTGCCATTGCCTTACAGAAGCAACAAATATCAAAGTTCTAATTGTCTTTAATTGAGCCACAGGCACAAACGCTTCATCATAATCTATTCCATACTGCTGTGCATAACCCTTAGCAACCAATCGAGCCGTGTAACGCTTAATAGAACCATCAGAATGGGTTTTGATTTTAAACACCCACTTGCATCCAATACCATGTTTATCTTGAGGACGAGGAACAAGATCCCAAGTATGTGTGGTGCAAAGCAGTCAATTCATCATCGATTGCCTTTTGCCAGTTTGGATCTAATGCAGCTTCCTTATAACAACTAGGTTCAACATAAGAGTGAAGGGCAGATAAAAAGGTCACATAGGACTGTGAAAAGAAACTAGTGGGAGGACTATACCTGTTTGGAGGGCGATGAATCCGAGTGGGATAGTGAGGAGTGACAGGTGTTGGCTCTTCAGCAGCGGGAGGATGCATTGGGACCAAGTCAGTGGGAGCATTAGGCTGAGAGGAGGATGGTGTTGGATTGGTGGAAGATTTGCGAGACTAAGTGTGAACAATAGGTGGTTTTGTAGGTCCTGCATATATTTGAGAAACAATAGTGTCATGTACATACTCATCATCAGGCACATCAATTGGGAAAGGATCAATGTAGACAAGTTCAGATTTTTCAGGAAGGGGGAGACTTGGGAATCCTGTAATCCTACCAGAAATCACCTCATTCTAAAATTGATAGTCGCATAAAAAATAGACTCTTTTTCTCATCATTTATTTTCTACTGTTAAATTTTAATCAACTTCCGATTAATTTTAAGCATCTATCAGTTTTAGAATGATGTAATTTTTTGTGAGGATGATCTACATGGTGAAGAGAACATTCTCACAAAATATTAGCCGTAAGATCAACTGTATGTGAGTCCCACATTAGTCTGTACATATAACCTGTATATTCTGGCGTCTAAGCCAGTCGCCCTCATTATATAAATCACAATTTTTTTATCTTAATGTAATCTTATTGTAAAATTCAAATCAACCATTGGAGAAGCTTCATATAGGCCCCGCAAATAATTATAAAACATAAGTCCAATGTAAGTATTAAGTTTTAAGTAAAAAAAATACATTCAATGCACGTACACAAAGCTCGTTAATAAAAATAATAGAAATAATTTTTGGACGGATGGTATTATAAAAATGGTGTCAAACGCTTATGTGGTAGGGTGGGAACCACCACTTTATCCCTCTCAAAAGTGTTTTGAAGGAGTTTCTAACTTACATGGCAGTAGGACCGATCATGCCTCATAAACATCCAACTTTTGTAAGTTGGTTGTTCAAAAAAAAACACTACTCTAAAAATAATAGATGTTTGACAACTTTTGATAAAAAGAGAAACGATTGAAGTAGACGGAGTAAGAAAAAACAAAAATAAGAATAAGAAACGATGGAAGTAGACGGACGCTCAAATTTTGACGCCGAAGTTCTGAGGGCTAACAGGTATCATCTCTCATCTCAGTCTCTGCTCTTTGATTCACAGCCCTTCAAGATTTCCAGTACGATTCTCTTTAGGGTTTGCAATTTCTTTTGGGTTCTCAATTCGATTATTTTGGCTTCTTATTTTGATTTGTTTGGGGTTATGCTTACAACGTTTTAGGGTTGTTAGTTTTGGGTTTTATTTCTTCGATATGTTATTAATTACAGGATTTTTGTTTCCTTGTTACTCCCTTACACATAGTTTTGGTTCCTAAAGATTTCTTAGGGTTGTTATTTTTTAGGGGATTTTGGCCAAAAAAGCCATTTGAAAAGTATGTTAGGAATCTATTTTACCGCCTCCCAAAGACCTCCCGCCTTGTTAATTAGATCCATCTGATCATGAAGCAAAGACCGATAGATTAATCAAATGGAGTATTTCATATTGGGGCACCCACAGTTGATGATTTCTTGTTTGTATTCCTGCATAATTAAGCTGCAGGAGGTTCTTCGAAGATCATAGGAGATTTCTGAAATTTAATTTTAAGCTTCAATTGTATTTGTTTGTTGTAAATTGTTTTGAGGTCTTAACGTGACCTTAATGTGAAAAATCAATAAACCCCATCAACAAAATATTGTTTAATTCTAATTGGGTTATTTTTTCTTTAGTACCTACTACCAAGTACTTTTGTTCATTCATTATGTTTTCCTCTGTCCCCATATTTTTTGTTCCGGCCTTGTACCTTACTAAATTTTGCCTTGTGGGACCAAGGAGATGACAATCTAACGGCTAATTTTTTGCGGGACCAAGGAGCTGATGATCTAACGGCTAATATTTTGTGAAACTGTTTTTCACTTACCCTCGTGATTCACATTCATCCCAAAGCGATATGCATCCACCGTAGATTGTGCCTTCGGTAGGAAATTCTTTAGGATTTTCGGTAAGTCTAACATCATCGGCTTTAAAAAGCCCTAGTTTTTTATGTGCACAAAGAAATGACGTAAGGGCTGATTTTTTGTGAGGTCTAAATTTCCTCTACCACAATTATCTACTGGTTGCTACACAGCGAACTGGTAGAATACGAGATCCATCTCCAAGGAGGCAGACCTAGATCCAATTATTTATACCTGATTTGAACAGGAACCAGTTATTCCAATTCTGGTTCTTCATATTTCAGTACCAAAAAACAGAACCTCTATGAGTAGGAGGTATATATATAATAGAATCTGGTTTTGGGTTTGTCAAAACCAGACAGGATCCACAATCTTCTTCTGTGTTTATCAATCTGAGAACCAGAATCATACAAATGAGAACCATTACACATTATAGGTTCCAGTTCTGGATAGCTTTATTACTCAAACTAGAACCAACCTGTGTTAAGAGTGTGGACAACTATTTCAGATGTCAAAACTCAACCACTGATGCGAGAACAGATTTTCAGGATGCCCAAGAGCTCATGTACCAACCATTAATCCCATACTTGGCCGGTGTGGGACTATAAGATGACTTTCTATGTTCATGGTCATGTGCAGTGGCTGCAAGTCACCAAATTCAATCATTTATAAAGGACTAGATAAAACGTCACTAATCATTAAAGCTAACATTAGGGAGTAATGTATGCAAGAAAAGTAGTCACCGTTGAGGTGTACAGTCAGATTGGAGTTTCGAACACATTTGTTGGACAAGTATTTCCTTAATGGCATCCGAAAAGTTTGAAAGGTTTTGCCTTATTTGTACATTCAAGGAGTTCGCCAATTCCTATTGAATCAAAAAAATTCAGCAATAAACATTTAGTCCTCAGTATAAACAAGTAAACAACAAAAGATGAGTTTTCTTATAGTTACAGGAATACTTCAGTCAAAAATGTCAGAACAAATAAAAGCTTTCTTGCTTGCATGTACTGTAAAAACGTTCATCTAATATGTTTTAGGCCAAGAAGAAAGGAGTGGGCAACAAAAATATATCAATAAATGAAAAGATTGGTAGAAATCGTTTAAGAATACAGTAATATTAGAAGAAAATCAAGCCTTTTGCAATTCGTTAATTATCAATTTTTCCATTGCTACACTGAAATACGATGACAAAACCACTGCCACCATTATATATTCTACAGAATCTACACCGTAATGAGAGTGGTAAGAACTGGTTTGGTTCTTATCCCGAGGCCAGCAGGAGCAACCAAAAATAATGACACAAAGTAACCAAAATACTCTTTTCTTCTTATCTTCCTACTCCACTCTAGGATATTTATAATGTTGCATACTTACATGCTTGTTTACCATGAAAATGAAATCCTAAATAATCCTACTAAAAATAGTAGACCTATGAAATAGAATTTCCTAACAATTGAAAACTACCCAAAATAGAAATACTACTCTCCCTAAGATTTAGCCTAATAAACGTTTTTTTTTAGTCGAAGGCCCTCTAGGTAACACACTGTAAAGTAATACTTTTGTAGTAGGGTTTTTTGGCTAAATTTCCTATTTTTTATGATATTTGGTTCTCCATCTACGTCTATATGTTGTCCGATTTACAACCCTTCATGGTTTCCAATACGGTTTTCTTATGGTTTTCATTTTCATTTTCGGTTCTCCTGTTGGAATCTTTTAGGTTCTTATTTTGATTCTTTAGGTTGGGTTTCATTTGATGGATATGTTATTACAGGTCTAGTTTCATAATACTTGGTTCGGTTTTTTACAGGCTTCTTGTTTCCTTGTTATTCTCTAATACGCTTAGGGGGTGATTGTTTTTTTGCCACTAATTAGTGGCAGGCTCTTACAAACTACTCTTTGTTTTTCATCAATAACTAGTGGTAGTAAGAGGCAAACCTTTATATTTGGGCTTCACACCCATTAAGTGGTAGTAAGCTGTTTCCATTCACTTGCTATCACTTAATGGGTTGGAAGCCCAAAATTAATGCTTTGCCTCTTATTACCACGTTACTGGTGAAAAACAAAGAGTATTTTGTGTGGGTTTGCTTACTAAATTAGTGGCAAAAAAACAATCACCCCCTTAGTTTTGGTTCCTAATGATATTAGGGTTGTAATTTTGTATGATATTTAGTTCTCTATTTCTCTACGTATTTGTACTGTTGTTAGTGCGTGAGCTATGTTAGTATTTACAGATTTCTATTCACTCATTGAATATGTTTGTATCAATCCTTTTTTGGATTACTAATCTGTTTACACCCTAAACTTTCATTTGTTGATATTTGTTTGATGGTACCTTTGGTCTAAGTTAGTGAAAATTCATGCAAACTGATAATGTACCATCACAAGCCATGCCATCCTTGAATCATATTTTGCTTGTTGTGTAGTGAGTATCTTCATGGTGTTTGTCTTTTGATTTATTTCTTGTCATTTGGGTTATGCTGCTGGAAGAATATATTGTACTTTTACTTGTCCGTCTTGGTCTTTTAGGGTTAAGGTGGAGAATGCTTTGACCAGGTGGACTTCATTCCAAGAAATGGAAGCGGTTGTGAAACAATATCTTGTTGATCTTTTTGGGAATCTTCGGTTTCTTAAAGACGAGAAAGATATACGAGCTGATTTGGAAATCTTGAAGGTAAATACTCAGATCTTTATATTATGGCTAATTTTATTTTGGAGACTAAGAGCAACTCCAATAGAAATCTCTATTTCAGAGAGCATCTACTATGAAATAGAGAGCATCTTTTGTTTGAAGGTAAGTAGAGAGTCAAAAAAAATTTAGCAACTCTAATGGAGCTCTTCACTATTATTATTTTTTTTACTTTTGTTAGGTGTAGGGTCCATAACTTTTTAATTTGCAAAATAAACGCAAAAGATGAAAGTAACTAAATATTATTAGTTTATTGAATAGATAGTCTACAGAGACTCTCCACGTGTAGAGAGTCTCTATAGATGCTATTCCAAAAAGTGGATTTAGAGAGTCCATTGGAGTGTGATCTTTTTGCTTCAGGCGATCTAAAACAACTAATATAATCAATTTAGAGAACCCCTTGGAGTTGCTCTAATATTTGTGTTTCCTGTAATTGTGGTTGTTTATCTTTCTTCAGAAGCTTTCTCCTAAATTGGACTCTGAACTTATGGAGTGCGAGATTGCTAGCATGGAAACTGAGCTTTCATATCTCCACACAGCTGAAGAAATAATTATGGTTCAATAAGTCTCAACTCTTTACTTTATATCATCCTTATGTTGTTGTTATTTTTTTATTTTTTATTTTTACTTGATTGGTTTTTGTGATCTGAAAACAGATGCATGGTATTGAGGAGATGTTAAATTCTGATCCGGAGATTTCGAATGACAACTGGATCCTGGAGATGTTAATGAACCCCAACAAAACTGAGCTAAGGAAATGGCTGAAGTTCCTCAGAAAAAGGTTACGTATTCTGGAGGAATTGCTGGGGTACACCAAAGGTAGGGGAAGTGAGTTGAAGGACCAACAACAAATGGAAGGTCAGCCTGAGGACCAAAAAGGAAGGGAAGCAAACCAGCTCGAAGACCAAACAGAAATGAAAGTTAATAAGCTGGACAAAGAAGTCATGAAAGCGCGTCTCATGGTATTAAATTATATATGCTTGCTATATTCATTGTCATTTTTTGATTGTCACTTTCAGAGTCGTTACTGATTTGGTTTCTCTATTCATCATAGTCTCTAAATATACGACTCGCTTCCGCGAAGTCCGAGATGGATCGGATATGTGATAGGATCGGCGATTTTCCTAACTTACATCATGATTTAAAACATACAATCGGATTCTTTGAATATCAACTCCGTTTATTCAGTCAAAAACTATCAGGTAACACTCTTTCTCGGGCATGTGCTTTAGCATTTCGTTTTATTAGTTTGAGAATAATAGGTAAAGTATACTACTCGTTAGCTTGGAATATTGTTCCTTTTTAGATAACATACTAGAATTTTCACTTGAGGGGGTTCTTACAGGGGAATATTTTTTGATTCAGAAAATATTATGTGGTATATTTGGATCGCGAGAATGGAATAACATTTCGCTCGCGGAATCGGGCTGGAATCACGTTCACGGGAATGTGAGATTCCCCCATTTAGGGGGAATAGCAATCCCGTGGGGGGAGTGGGGTTGTGATTTCCATTCCGTAGAATCAACTATGCTAATTTTTTAAGACAACCTTACTCTTACATATTTTCACTATCTACAAATATAACCCCAAACCATATTTAGACACTTGATTTCTATCTTTCTTTCTTTTCTTTTCTTTTCTTTTTTTTTTTTTTTTTTTTTTTTTTTTTTTTTTNATGTGTTATGAAAAATAGGACTTGTACTACCCCTCTAATGGTTTTTTGTTTTCATGTTTGTTTTTAGTAGTATATATTTGGAAGGGTATAAGGGAAAAATTGGCTTTTTTGAAATTTCTATTCCTGCATGAACCAAACATTTAGAATAGTAATGTGGTAGGAATCCTATTTCTATTCCTGGTTGAACCAAACATGAAACAAGGGAATATGATTCTCAAGAATAGCATTTCAGGAAAGTGAACCAACTTGGCCTAGTGACTGGGTCACCGGTTGAATCGGCTGGGCTGGGTTGGTTTTTAAAACATTGATATTAAGTACAAAATATGATGTAGTTGACACATGGTCGTTTTACCGGTGACATGTGTCGAATGCACGAAACAGCGGACTAATATATGTTAGAGCTGATTTTAGATAACAAAAGCGCGCAAGGAATTATGATCCGTGTTGAAGGCACGAGTTACCACTAGTAAATAAATTAGTAGTAAATAGGTCCTTTCTCAGTTTTCTGACATCAATGTTCCTTTGTTATTTTTATTTTATTTTTAAATCTGGGACGTGGACAAAATTCTTTTTGCCTTAATATTTTGTTTCCCGCTAATGAAGAAGATAAAGAGGAGCCTGAACTTGAAGATGAAGAAACAGAAGAAGATAAAGAGGAGCCTGAACTTGAAGATAAAGAAACTGAACCAGAAGATCACACTTTTGCTTGATCAAGTCCCCAAGATATTATAATTTAGCTTTCTTGAAGAAAAACTTACTGAAGTAGCTTGAAGAATTCTTTCTGATAAAAAAAAAAAAAAAAACAGGTCCCAGGAAACGGGTTCTTTGGAATATAATTATGTGAACAGGAAATCTGTTTTCCCAAAAGATATATCATACAACGAAATGATGAAGAAGAGCAAGTATTGCATTTGCCCAAGCGGGTATGAAGTTGCAAGCCCAAGAATTGTCGAAGCCCTGTAGCAGGGTGTGTTCCAGTATTGATATCTGATCACTAGGTACCGCCAATCAGTGATGTTTTGAACTGAAAATCGTTTTCTGTCCAGGTGCTTGTGAGTGAGATACCAAACTTGAAGAAAATGAGACATTATATAAAGATGCAAAGAACGGGACTTGAAGTTCGGAGGCATTTCGAAGTGAACTCTCCACCAAGGAGATTTGATGTCTTCCACATGATCCTTCATTCCATTTGGCTTAGAAGATTGAATGTTCAAATTCATGATGCTTAGATTTACAGAACTTCAATGTATTCAAAGCAAGAAAAGAAAACAGAATAAAGTTAAACAGACAATGTTACAATTTGTGATCAGGACATAGTTAGCATATTCTCGAATTATTCGTGTATAATTCACGAATATTTGATTTTATGACACACTGAAAGAAATGGGTAAAATCCAAATGAATAATTTGCGTCTTACATATAAGAGGTAAAAAAGTCGTGAAAGAAGTCAGTCTATTCAATGGACTGACAGAAAAGGTAAAAGAACATTTAAAAACTTTTATTTCTCTCTTTGATTAATGTTTTCAATTTTAATTATTTAATCAATACTTGCAATATAATTTTTAATGAAAATCTTTAAAATATTACTTTCATAAATATTATATTTATTGGATTTTAGCAAGTTTTTATACCTCATTAGGTGTCGAATTTTTTATCGATTTTTTCAAGGGTAAAAACGAACTATACACAATATAAATGTTAACATCTTGTCACATATTGGATCCACTATATTATTAGCCACCATGCCGTCATTTACATTTTCATGTGGGACCACGTGCAAATGATCTAAGGCCTTATATTTCTTTATGAACATGATTTTATAGTGTAAATCTGAATCAACTACTATCGGATCATCTCTAATTTTTCACAAAGTGGTGACGAAATGTATAACTTGTACAAATCTTTTCATTTTCCAATTCGATCCGATTCATTCGTCCGTAGAGCTATTTACTCGATCCCAGACATTTCTGAAACACCTCTAACAGAAGGACAAATAGCATCATTATCATAAATTAAGATTAGGGTTGAACAGATGAATGTAGACCTGGTAATGGGTTAGGGGTTAGAGTACCATTTATGATAACTGATAAGTTATGTTGTATTATCTAAGTCACTGATTTCTTAGCAGGCTGAATTAGTAGAAAGATAGGTTAAAATATTAGTTCCAATCTACATAAAAGAATTTTTATTTTATTTTTTAAAAAGAAAAGGGGAGGATATTGCACCATGTGGTGGCAGGAGATGATCCAAATTAAGTAGGGGTGGAGCTAGGAATTTATTGTCGGAGGTGCCAAATTTACAAGGAAAACTATACTTCCACCCCATTTTTTCTTAGTAACATAGCACTCCACTTATTCTTGCACTCCGTTTACATCGACATTTTAGGGCACACGTAGGGTTGAAGTTAGGACTGATTTTTTGAAGGATGGTCTACTCACCATGTAGAACATTCTCAGGAAAAAAAAATTCACATAATTCTGAAATTTTAATACCACGGAAAGTTAATTTAAATTTTAAGTTATTTGAACTATCTACTTTACTTTTATAATTTCAACAAACTTTTTAAGAGATTAGATAGATGACAAAGAAGTGATTTGTGAGAGGATAACCCTTATGGTATGGAGATCATCCTCACAAAAAAAAAAAAAAAACCAGTAGATCGTCTTTATGTAAGTCCAACATAGTGTAGGGATAAATAGGGTTTTATTAAGATAAAATAAAACAGAATAAAACTAACATAAAAAACATAGAATTATTTATTCAAACAACGACAAGAATTTGAATATATCAAAGGAAGGATCGAAGAAATTCTAACAAATCTTCTTCACACATTAGTAAATTCATTTGTTATGAGAAATGTGTTCGTTATGACTTCAAACTAACTAGCTAGAAAATTTGTTTTGCATTGAGTCCAAGTTAAGCGGGTGCTAGTATAAATGCTGCACCTCTAGTGGTTTCCTCTGACGAAGCTGCCTTTGTTTTTGATGCCGAAGCTGTCGATGTTGTTTCTTTGGTGACATTGAGTCCAAGTTATAATAAATAAGGTAGAAAAGCTAATTTATATATTATTATTTTAATAGGTTCTTACTGCATATAAATATTGTTATTGATTTAGACATTTGTATCCATCAACTAATTTGTATTTCTCAGATATCTATGTTAAGATAGAAAAGCTCTGGGACGTTGGAGAACACTAAAAAAATAATGTGAGTAAATAATTTTTTTTTTTATGTAATAAGTTTTATTATTTTTATTTATGGCCTTCTTAATCTTATAATTTATTTTTTATTTTTATTTTTATAAGGAACTATCCCACTATGCCCATTTTTGGTTTAGATTCCCACAACTCTATATATTGACAAGGTAAAAGGATATAACTGTTCATGATCTAATCGACATTAATAGAGGGATACGAATTTTCTTTTTTTCAACCGTTTGGGATCATTTCCTAGCAGTTTATGGGTTATACTGGACCAGAGAAGGTTCTTTGGAACAGAACTTGCAGGTGTGGAAGTTAAAATTAGAAAGAAGGCGGGGAAGTGAAATTTGGAGATCCTCAAGTATGGTGTAGTTGGACTCATTTGAGTTGAATGAAGCAACAGAGTTTTTTAAGGCAAAGAATCTTCTATGTAATCAATAATCTGAAATCTTTATTGTATTTCTAAGGTACAAGGGATAAGTTATTAATGAAAGTTATACTTAGTGGTAAGGTGGGACACAATAATTAGTATATAATTTGTTTGTATTGGGTCCTTTTTTTTCTTTTTGGTTAATAAAACCTACTCCTTCCTTAAAAAGAAAAAAAGAAGTTAAACCCAGTCTTTGAAAAATCATGATTTAAACAAAGTACCGTGGAAATCACAAACAGTCGAGTTAACTCCATCTTCAACTTCCGACCATCTATGCAAACACTAGTTTACAAATTAATTTTTTACAAAATTTATATTTTCAACTAACATTGCCCGTCCATGCTTACGTATAAAAATTTAAAATAAATATTTTAATGTGAAAAGTATTTGCAATAATATACAAATGAACTAACATTACATAATCGAGATTGTGTGGCCTTTAATAGGCACCTCCAACCACCTAACACATCTGCTCAAACGGGAGGGGCTGATATTAGGGAAGTTGTTTTGGACAGAAGGAAGCTCAAAATGGACTTTAAGCCCAAAGCCCAGATTCAAGTTTGCGACTTTGTTCCACACCCATCATTACTTCCATCACGGTTTAATTTTGATCCAAGTGATGAGGAGATCATCACCCCATAAATTCAGCTATTTGTGGGTTTATTCCACAACCACCACTACCGTCAAAATTTATATGATGAGAAGATCATCATCACAAAAAATCAATCCTTAGACCAACTCTATGTAGCACCGCAGATGTAAATCAAGTGTAATTAATAGAAGTAAGGTTGCAAACATGATAGTATTAAAAAAAAGGTTGCAAAACATGATCGGATATTTTTTTTTTAACATTTTACTAGTAGACGACCTAAAATTATAACTACCTAAAATTTGGGGTAATACAACATATAAAGTAACAAATTTTGGGGCCTTCAAACATTGGGGCCAAGGCTACATATGCTGCATATTCTCTCCTAACCAAACTCTTATTGGTTTTCCTAACTCATAATCGTAATAACAAACTCATTTTGTATGGGAAACGAAATGTATTTGTTATGAGTTCAAGCTAACAAACTAACTAGCAAAATAAAATTGATTGTGAAGTTGAAATGTCCAAAAAGGAATTGCACCCCTAAGGTGATCATGTTAATTCATAACTTACTTTTGTTTCATTCAATTTTGGGAACTCTTCATCAACAAATTTAGATCAGATTTAATATTACAGCACTTTAAATTATCTAATAAGTTCTTATAGCATATAAATCTCGTTATTAACTTAAAAATTTGTACCATCAACTATTTTGTGTTTTCAGATGTCTACGTTGAGAGAAAAGATTTAAGATGTTGGTGAAAATTGAAAAAATAAAGTGAGCAAATAAAAAAGATCTTACATAATTTTATATAATTTATGCATTTTTTAATATAATAACTTCTTTTCTGGTTTATTTTAATTATAAGGAGCTATCTAATACCAATCACTTTTTGAAAACATCTTGTAGGGCTTCTTGTGAGGCGGATGGGAATGATCAAGATTTCACTTTCAATTCATCTTTATAAGTGGAATAAGATTTGATACTTTGCCTTACAACAACCAAGTCTTGTTGATAAAAAATTACGTGATCATAGATGAAAAATTGAAAACTAAAAATTAACTCCGTGCATTCGCTTAAAGATCAAAATAAATACGTCTCAGTTCTAGATAAATTGTTCAATTTCTAGGTTTTGGATTTGAGAGAAAACCAATAGGTTGAAATGTCCATCGTGAAAATTTTATAACAGTTAAAAAAGAGATGTTACCATTCTCAATAATCAACATATACCCACTAAAGTTTGACCTATGTAATTAATTATGTTAGAGTTAGTGGTTTCTCTTTGTCTGTGGTGACGAGTTTCTCTTCGCTCGTAGTGACGACTTCTATTCATTCGTGTTGGCGACTCCTTTAATGATCTTAACGGTGTCTCTGCGCTTATTACGTACCCATTACTAGCGATTAGCATTTTAACGGTGTATCTTGGCCTTGTCATTTTAATTCAGACAATAATACGATGTACCAAAAAAAATTTAAAACCCCACTAAAGATGTCCATGGAAGCACGTTAATCAGGTGATAGACAACTTCAACAAAAAGTTTGTTGTTATTTTAGATGGACTAAAATGGCCTTAATTTCTAATTATCAACACACTTGATAAAATCACTCATCCTTTGGTTGATAGATAAACATGCATGGATACACGTGTTAGATAATCATGCACGTGTTAGATAAACATGCAAAGAATATTTTAGTTGTAACAAATCTGTTACTGATTGTAGTCTTGAAATATTTGTACCTATCATCTCTTGTAACCGAGTGATTATAAATAGATATCTTATGGAGTCTCCAAAATCATATTGGAGAGTTAGTATACATCTTGTGTTCTCATATGGTATCAAAAGTTTAGGTTCCGAATCTCTGCCGATTTTTTTTTTCTTCCTCTCTTTTTCATGGCGTCTTCCACTCTCCAACAAATTGTTCATAACAAGCTTAATAGTACGAACTATCTTTTTTGGCAGTCTCATTTTTCTGCTTACCTACGTGGTCATCAGTTGTATGGTTTGTTGATGGTACAAACCCTTGTTGTCACACCCTGATTTTCGGTACTCTAAATCCGACCCGATTCGCCGAGTCCGAAAAACAAGGCATGATTAGTGTAATAGAAGTGTAAGTAAAAATAATAAATAAAACTCATCTACTTTACTTTTGAAAGACAATGAATTTAAAAATATTTTATTAATGGTCTACTTTAGTCTACATTGGTTACCTTAAAGTCAGATTCAAGTCAACTAAGTCTATGTAAAGGTCAACTTAAGTCTCTAGCTAAGTCAAAGTCAATTCAAGTCAACCATTATATAGGTCAATGCTCATTGACTCGTCAAAATCAGGCCAAGTCAAAGAAAAATAAAAATGAAATGTTTTAAAAATAAATTCGTGTCAACTGCATATGGTCGAGTAAAATAAGTGTATCTACTTAACCGTAAATCCAAATTTTATAAACAAACCCATTCTAAAAACTAGATTCACAGATCTACAATTTTATAAGAAATAAACCGAGGCCAATTCTGACAATAAAGGGCCCAAATACGCATCCGAAATACTGATACGGATGTTTAAAAACTTAAAAAATATAATTTCAGCTTTTTAAGAATTTTTGTAAAATCAGTAACTTTGAAGAGAAATTACTCTCTAACCAGAAATCTAAAATACATGTTGTAATACCTTTTCGAAAAGGAAAAATCGAGAGCTATAACTTTGTTACAAATAGACTCCGCCAATTTGGACCGGAACATGTCCAAAAACACTGTTTTGTAAATCTAACAGTATGAATTACGGGAATTATACAATTTCGTATAAACCTAATTAATTCAATGATTCTTGTCAAAAATTAAATGTAAATTAATACATCAATTATACAATTTAAAACTTAACATCTAAGTTCATAAGAATGTTAAAACAATAAGAATTAATGTAAAATAACCCTTATCCCAAGTGATAGAATAGTAGTTTAATCTATCAGTTATATTTATACAAATTTGATAACCCAAGTTATCTGCTTCTTAACCTGCACATCTTTGAATCCTTCACTTCAACGTAACCTGTGGGGGGAATTTAGGGGTGAGTAAACTCAGTAGGCAAATATCAACCCAAAAATAATAGATTGAAAACATGATTCATCAAAATTACAACAATTATTAACTGATGAACTTGTAAATAAATTACCATTAAATGATTTATTTTCCAACCATTTAATATCTTATCTTGTATTAAACCGGGTAACAACCGCTTTCTCAGGCAGAAACAACGGTCGACCGCTTCCTCAGGCAGAAGTAATGGTCTAAGGGGGTCTCCCTTTTCCTACCCATTTGATTAATGTTTACATAATCCTATTTAGATTTATTATCAATTTAAATCAATTTTCATCACTTCAAAATAAATAGTGATCACATTTAACAAAATACATATTTAATTTGTAAATAATACAAAATAATTCATCTCCATGCATTTTCATAACAAACACATAAAATAAGTTTTAGTTATAATAACGGGAAGTTCCACATATCCACCTACCTTAATTTGATGATAAAAACTTTGTCTTTTGATCATCACCTTGTTGTATAAAATTCTCTTCTTTGAATTCTTGAATAATTATAACTAATTACAAGAATATTAATTAAATAAAATGGGAAGAGAAAGAAATGAAAGAGGATTAGAAGTTTAGAGAGATATGTTATAGAGGGAGAAGGAAAACCAATTTTAGAGAGAAAGAAATGGTTTGGAGTGAGTTTAGAAACTAAAATGAAGGGGTATTTATAGTTTTAGCTACGGTTACTATAGCTTATGGTTGGTGGAATAGTAATCAGATGAATTAACCACATGTGTACTGTAGCTAATAGTAAATGATGGCTACTGTAGCAAATAGAGTAGGTGGAATAGTAATCAGATGAATTAACCACATGTATTACTGTAGCAACGGTTTACTGTAGCGACGGCTGAATAGTAACACGTGCAACATATTTTACTGTGGCGATGACTTCTTGTATACAAACATGTATATTGTTCATATATACGTATATATGAATAATATGCGTATACTATTCTTTTTTTTTACATAAAAATACTTGATTTACTTCGTTTTGTAAATCTAGTTCGCATTGTACAATTGAGTACTTTAACGAATTACGCACGTATACGATACTATTCAAGCATACGTTACTATTCATTTATACTTTACTATTCACTTATTAAGTTATTTGTCTTGTTTCATTTTCAAATCTAATTCAGGTAGTATAAATTGACACTAAAGTGTTCATGTATACAGAATTATTCAATGTATATACACTATTCAAGTATACAATCACTATTCACGTATATAGACACTATTCATATATACGGTTACTATTCATAAAATATTATTCATCAGATTCTATGCGTATAACTTGATTCATATATAGTTGGTATAAAACACTATTCATGCGATACTATTCATAAATACTGTTCATATATATGGTACTATTTATAAAATACTATTCATCAAATTCATATCATATAACTTATTTTATGCATTATCGGTCAATGTCACTATTCATGTGACACTATTCACGTGTACTGTACCATTCACCTATACGCTCTTTATTCACCAATGTGTTGCATTATTTATCAAATACTCTTTATGGAGTATAATTCAAATATTATTGTCACTTATATATTATTCATCGAATAATATTCATGTATACGGTATTATTTACGTGTATGTACTTCGAATACATACAAAATAAACTTTGGCATTAACTTGTTTATTGAAATCAAGTATGAGCTTAAAGAATTAAATTTTTCGGGGTATTACATTATCACTCCCTTAAAAGAATTTCGTCCCGAAATTTTAAACCAACCAAAAGTAAGCATACCTAGAAATAACTTAGGTATCTTGTTCACATCTCGGACTCGAGCTCCATTATTTGAACTTAGCTTCGTCTGTTGTTATCTTGTTTTTAAATTGCGATGTAGTGAATTTAAGATTGTCGGAGAATAAATGATTTGGTGTGAATAATCACCCAGTGGTTGACCTCCTTAATTGTTTCCACTTACCCGCATGGTTGCTCTAACAGTGCCATCCTATATGGTATGTGTCATACATATAGAGAACCGACTGCTTTTCATCACACTTCTATCACTATCTCTTATCTCAAAATAACACCACTTATCCACAGTACATAATTTCTTCCAGCATCATGTTGCTTCAATATTCTTGCAAATTTTGCATACGAAAAATCATGTTCGTGTCTTCGATATCTGTCCAACGGTTTTGATAACTAAATAATAACCGAGGCGTATAAACTTCGCGTTTACCTCCTCAAATGAAAAGAATAATTCTACTTATTAAAATAAAAAATAAAAATTAACTTTCTACTAACTTGAAATAGTTTAATATCACCTAACTTGTAACCATGGTGGCGAAAGCTATATCTAAGAAAGATGCAACGCGTGGATCGGTAGTCAAGTTTATGACGATTATATGGGCGAGTAAAAGGAAAACATTCACATCCAAAAACTCGAAGGAACCCATAGTTCGGTTTCTCCCCAAATAAAACTTGCAATGGACTGTGAAGATTCAGAGTTGGGGTTGGTAATCTGTTAATCAAATATACTGCAGCCTCAAAGGCATGATGCCAATAACTTTGGGGAACCCGATCATGAGCAAGCATTGTAAGACCGGTTTCAACGATATGCCGATGTTTACGTTCCACGGCCCCATTTTGCTCATGAGTGTGAGGACATGTTACACGATGTGCAATACCATAGGCCTCTAGAAACTTATGTAAATGTTGGTATTCACCACCCCAATCCGATTGAATTTGTTTAATTTTTCGTTCAAATAAATTCTCGACCAACAATTTGAACTTGTGAAAAACAGCATAAGCATCCGTTTTTAATTTAAGAGGAAAAATTCATGAAAATTTGGAATAATCATCCACAAAGAGCACAAAGTAACGAAACCCATCCACATTTCCAACAGGTGCCGGACCCCACAAATCACTAAATATCAAATCTAAAGGTGCCTTAGACACATAATAAGTTATAGGCAAAGGAAAACGGTGGCTCTTTCCTAACTGACATGAGCCACAAACATCACTACCACGACTCCCACGAACTGGTAAGTCATTTTTATTCAAAATCAAATGCACAATTCGATTTGATGGATGACCCAATCGAGAGTGCCAAATATCTACGGAGCTACGTTCGCCTACTCCAACAAAGGTAGCCGGCACATTATTTTGATTTGGAGAAATGGGAAGGTGATAAAGTCCATCTTTACTCTCACCTTGCAGTAGAACTTTCCCCGTTCGCTGGTCCTTGATAAAAAACACGTCAGGATAAAACTCAAAGTAAGCATCATTATCCCGAGTAAACTTTTTAACGGATAACAAATTTTTCCTTATGGATGGCACTCTTAAAACATTATGTAATTTAAACTGACGAAAAGGTGTATTTAAGAGAGAGGTACTGATATGGGTTATTGTCAAACCTGATCCATTTCTCACTTTAACAACATCTGTGCCAGAATATCCAGAATGAGTAGTCATAGCGCCAAGATCAGCAGTAACATGGTGAGTGGCACCAGAGTCGGGAAACCAAGACTGATCCGAGACTTGGGCATTGTGGGCAGCAAACATGGCGGCTGCTTGGCATTGTGGAGCCAAAATCCGGCGTGCACCATGCTCGAGGGAAACTCGCGCGTGGGAGACGCATAAGTTGGATTCGCCCACCTCAGAAGGGGTATGAATGTGATATGTAAGGAGTCGCCACCTGATTTATGGGAATCAGGACCCGAGATTTTGGAAAATCGTCCTAAATCTAGTTTTTCGAGAAAACCATGGCGATAGTCCAAAGTAAATGGTCTGCGATACAGAGATAATGGATAAGGGGATCTAGGTACGGGTTGGGAAGGTGTTAGGCACCCAACAACCGCCCATCCGTGAGGACGGCCTCTACTTCGCGATTAAAGACTTTTAGGGAAATATATGATCGATACTAAGTTATGCTACATTCACAAAAAAAACTGCACTATAGTACGTAAGCCCCCTAAATCTACGTGTCATGATCAAATAGTTATAGGGCGAAAGATGCATACATCCATCTGTCTGAATGCAACAAAAGAAGCGACGCATGCCATCAGTAGGCCTGCGTGCTAAGAGCATAGTGACGTGGACATACTTTGTATCTACGCGCAAACAAGGGGTGTGATCCGTGCAATGTGTACACGTACACTCAAACATGTGATATGGTGTTGTGATGACGAAAAGCCAGTGACGTGGACGTACTTTGTATCCACGCACCAACATCGATGACGAAAATAGATTCATGGACGCTTTTGGGCGTGAATCTATGAGAGGACGATAAGCAGATTCATTGACGCTACGGGGCATGAATCTGAAAGAAGACGATGAGCAGATTCATTGATGCTACGGGGCGTGAATCTGAAAGACGACAAAAGCAGATTCATTGACGCTATAGGGTGTGAATCTGAAGGATGACGAAAANTGCGATACAGAGATAATGGATAAGGGGATCTAGGTACGGGTTGGGAAGGTGTTAGGCACCCAACAACCGCCCATCCGTGAGGACGGCCTCTACTTCGCGATTAAAGACTTTTAGGGAAATATATGATCGATACTAAGTTATGCTACATGCACAAAAAAAACTGCACTATAGTACGTAAGCCCCCTAAATCTACGTGTCATGATCAAATAGTTATAGGGCGAAAGATGCATACATCCATCTGTCTGAATGCAACAAAAGAAGCGACGCATGCCATCAGTAGGCCTGCGTGCTAAGAGCATAGTGACGTGGACATACTTTGTATCTACGCGCAAACAAGGGGTGTGATCCGTGCAATGTGTACACGTACACTCAAACATGTGATATGGTGTTGTGATGACGAAAAGCCAGTGACGTGGACGTACTTTGTATCCACGCACCAACATCGATGACGAAAATAGATTCATGGACGCTTTTGGGCGTGAATCTATGAGAGGACGATAAGCAGATTCATTGACGCTACGGGGCATGAATCTGAAAGAAGACGATGAGCAGATTCATTGATGCTACGGGGCGTGAATCTGAAAGACGACAAAAGCAGATTCATTGACGCTATAGGGTGTGAATCTGAAGGATGACGAAAACAGATTCATTGACGCTACGGGATGTGAATCTGAAAGGTGACGAAAGCAGATTCATTGACGCTACAGGGCGTCAATCTGAAGGGTGACGATAAGCAGATTCATTGACGCTACGGGGCGTGAATCTGAAAGATGACGATGAGCAGATCCATTGACGCTACGGGG
>MVGT01003324.1:185940-201363 GCA_002174775.1 Macleaya cordata | reverse complement strand
GACGTGGATCTGAAAGACGATGAGTGTTGGGACTCTCAAAGACGACGAAAGAAGAGTGTCCCAAAGACGACGATAAGTAGGTTCAACCCTTAGGCATGAACCTCAAAGACGACGATAGTAAAGAATCTCTAAGACGACGAAAGCGGAGAATCTCCTCCTCCCTTCTTCTTCTCCTTCACGACGTCTGATTATCAGACGGTTTTTTTTCTTTTTTTCTTCCTCCTTTTCTCCTTTCTTCTTCTCATCTTCTTCTCTCTTCTTCTCCTATTCCTCTTCTTTCTTTTCCCCTCTCAACACGTCTATAACAGACGTGTTTTTTTTTCTTTTTCTTTTTTTTCTTCTTTTCTTCCTTTCTTCCTTTCCTTCCCTTCTTTTCCTTTCTCTCCTCTGCTCTCCCTCTCGATTCCCTCTTTGTCTCTCTCGGTTATTAGACGGTAGCAGCAGCTGCTGCTGCTTTTTTTTGTGTCGAACCTCTCTCTCTCTACTCTACTCTGCTCTCCCTAGACTATCTTTCTCTGCTCTCTCTACCGATTACTCCTCCTTGCATTTTTTTTTTCTCCAATCGAACCTCTCCCTTCCTGTTCTCTCGATCCCCCTCTTATCTCTCTCCACCGATCGCTGCCCCCCTTCTTTCACTCCATGATCTCCTCTCCGTGTTTCCCTCCCTGTTTTGGGGAAGAAAACAGGGAGAATTGGGGGCTGTGTGGCACGCACCTCCCATCCATAATTTTTTTTATTTTATCATTTTATGTGATTAAAAATGAGAGTGGCCCCACCCCTTTTTTTGAACAAAACTCCTTTTAAAAAAGATTTTTTTTTTGAGAAGATAGTTGATTTCGGAAAATTTGGGGTGGGCCAATCTCGTCGCGACACGTGCCGACGCCCCGGGGTGAAAAAAAATCCCATATTTTTCGATTGAACAGTTCGGGGTTCCTCGAGATTTGGTTCTCTTCTTGTTTCGGCCTTGGGCCGAATTCTGGACGAGTAGAGTGAAGCTTGCTTAGTCATATCAAATTGATTTTTATTAAATTGTGCACATAAATCGAGGTATGGCCAAAATGGGTATTTTCTCAGGGTGTGCGAAAATTTGGCGTCTATAGATGCCCCTCCTCGCCAAAGACCGGTTGCGGTCGAATGGCGAGGCCGACGATGCCTGATTTTCGCGCACCGATGAAATGGTCAAGTATAAAAGTCCAATGATCTAGGTTGTGAATTCGGCTAACCGTTCATAGTCAGCCGGAGTCGGGCACGAATTTCGCTGGTCTGCTCCCGAGCTAGTTCGGCCCTTACGATTGTGTGTAGATTTGTGTTGTATTGTTATCCTTGGTCAGACGGTCGCTGGACATGCATGCTCCTGCCAACTTTGCCATGGCAAGGAGTGGTTCGCAATTCTTTGGCATATTGCCGGGTGTGTGTAGTTTGAAAGATGATTTTGAAAACCAGATCATTTTTCCTTTTGAAAGATCCATTTTAGCAATTTTTAATTTACCCGGATGGCGAGGGGAGATCTCTTGTTTGATCGGCACCGTGGGACTCCTGCGTCATACTAGGGTTTTTACACCACTCAATTATATCAACACTTCATCTTCTTCATTGATCTTGTTTGACTGACTGAAAACTGAGAGATGATCTGGTTTTATCACTTCCCCTAATAAATGTGTTCTTTTACCTTTCTCCGCGTGCACTCTTCCTTTTTTATCATTATTGCTTTTTCATTTTCTTCTTGCTTTCGGTGTCTTTTTCTCCACTTTATCATTAATGGGGGGGTGGTTAAAGTAGGCCCTCTTTCCAACCTTTCACGTGCTTCCATGTGAAGAGTTAACCAAACCCGCTCCTTCTTCCTTCGAGTTTTATAAATACCCGATGATTCATGGTTTGATGTCCACACCAATCCTCTTCTATCTTGTTCTTCCTTCTTTTGTTGCTTTCTTGAGAGAATGGACGCTTTCCATGCTTGGGTGCACAATCTTGATGACTTCGAAAACTCCTTCATCCGAGCTCACCGCCTCGGACATGTCTCTAGCCTCGTGGGGTTCCATTTAGACATAGACCTCTTGAGGGCGGTAACCACCTGTTGGGTTCGTGATCTCTATATCTTTCGTTTTGGTTTCTGCGACATGTGCCCTACCATCGAGGAATTTAGCAAAATCCTTGGCATTTCTTCTGATGGGCCTCTCTTCGCCCCTCCTCCTGGCGGAGTTTCCAGACTAGATTTCAGTCGTTTTTTTGGCGGGCGCTATCGCCACTCCCTTGACCATGTCTTTCTTCCAAATGGGGTGCATATTGGAAACCTTGTTCGTCATTTCCGCCCATGAGAGGATCTTGAGGTTCGTTGTCGGGCATTGTGCATTGCGCTTCTGGGTAAGTACTTGTTTCACATAGACGAACGGAGGTGCTCTCCCACGGTGGTTGCTGTCTTGTAGCAAGCTAGAGTGGGTCAGGCTTATGTGCCTGCTATATTGGGGGAGCTTTTCGACAGCTTAAACTCTTACGCCGAGACAAGGCAGATCCGGGATAGCCTCTACTTGCTTTAGGTATTCTCCTTTTTGGGTTCTTTTCATTGACCTTCTCATCACTGCTGAAGTGTTAATGCATTCTGATTCTTTTTCTAGATATGGATTGTGGAACACTTGCGGCTCAATGGCGCGATCGGGAATCGTGTATTGACCTTAAATGTGATCCAAGTTCACCGGGAGCGTGGCTATCATGAGCGTCAATAAGAAGACACAATAGGTTGGCTGCAGCATCTGTCCAATATGGATGTTCACTGGCATCTTCACTATTGGCCTGTGCGTCTGGAGTTTTTGAATACATATGGTCACAACATTATGTTGATCTTGAACTTTACACAGAGGACCTTTTATTGCCCACTTCTTATCCTCTGGCAATACGGGATTAATCAGCCTGTACCAGATCTTTCCGGTCATTTCTTTGGTCCTGCTCCTATCACCTCTCACATCATTATTGCCACCGCTCACTCTTGGCATTTGCGACCTTTGATTGAGCCACCAATCCTTCCGGTGGAGAATCCCATACGTGTGGAGGGATACCGTCAATGGCGTACTTCCTTTCTCACCTTAGCACCTGCAAATGATGCTGCTGACAGACATGGAGGAAATGAATAGGATTGATCGTGGCTTCCTCGTATGCCTGGAAATGAAAACAAAGGAACTCTATTAGCGATGGGCTTTTTTTCTTTTTCCTCATCTTTTCGTCTCTCTTTATTTTATTTTATTTTTTTTGTTTTTATATTTTTGTTGTTTTTTTTGAGGGTCCGTTGGTGCTATTTCCCAGCAAAACTTGTTAGTTTCCATATGAGCAAGGTAAATTAAATAAAGAGAGTTTGGAACGTGTGCACCTTTACCGTTTATTTACCGTTTTGTGTTCGATAAATCCATCAATTGCGTCATAACTGACAACTTTCACATGCCACTTATCGTGACCCTTCATGCATAAAAAAAATGCCCTTGCCTTTTGGGAAATTTACCTCAGATGCCTAAACTAGAGTCATGTAAAACATGCCCCTAGCGTCCTAGATTTTTCTTTATAGGCTTCCCGCCGGGCGAGGTTTTGAAAACAAAACATGCGCGTCCTTTAAAAATCTTTTCTGAAGCTGATATGACAAATACGCAATATTTTGTAAACCTCTCTTATCTTTTATGGATTTTTGCCTCAGACGCCTAAACCTGAGGCATGTAAAACATGCCCTTAGCATCCTAGGTTTATCCTCATTGGCTCCCTGCCGGATAAGGTTTTTTTTTTTTTTTAAAATAAATTCAAACACAGAGCAATTAGACCTCTTAGCTTGGATACGATTATGAATACTTGCCCAGATAGCAAGGGTCACGTCGATAGGTCGCCACTTTCTTTGGTTGACCTTGTATCGCTTCGCCTGTCATCCTCTGATTTTGCTCGCTGGATCTGATGGGTACCAATTTATCTAGAGATTCGAGTTCGGCACAGATATCGTTGCCATTAGGAAATCACACTCCTGGATGAGGACTGTCTACACGTTTACCTGTCTTGTAGCTTGTTCTTTCAGTTGTGTTTGCTGACTAGTCCTTTGACTCTGAGGGTGTTGCACTTCAAAGCTCACAAATGCGGATCAAATTTTCTCAAGTCTTTATTTTTCAGACTACGAATTCTATTCTTGAATTTTTTTCTCTTCTTTATTTTTTGGAGGTCCACCACCCTTCCCGTTGACCACAGACTCGTGTAACTCACAGGGTCCATGAGGTCTTCAAGGTTGTAGCGTGACTTAGGTCGGTTAGAAAGAAAAGATAAAGGCTCGAAAAATTGATGAGTCTGACTTTCCAAGGTTTCCCCTCTTTTTACTACTGCCCCTTGTTTAACTTAGGGCTCGTGAGTATTTCATTGCTTTGCTTTTTTTGGATTTTCTATTTTTTTTGGATTTTTGGTTTTTCAATTTTTTTTGAATTTTTTGGATTTTTTTGGATCTATTTGGGTTTTCAATTTTTTTTTCCTTTTTTGGGTTTTTTCGATATTTGATTTTTTTTGGATTTTTGGATATTGTTGCCTCTAAGGCAGAAACATATATACAAACGAGAAGATAAAATTTATCCGATTTAAAGGGGATTATTTGCTATGTACAAAGGAAAGGCTTAGGCTTGAACTCGTTTTCTAGCGGAAATGAAGTTTCAACTGGGTTCTTTTGTAATTTGGATATTGGCCAAAGAAATGCCTCATTTTTGGACCTCTGTCGGCCTCACTTGCCCCTAGTCTAAGAGTCGAGTGGTCACCTCAAGCGTAGTACTTCTTGAGTTGGTCCGCATTTGTAGGCCTTTGATGCTCAATCCCGTCAAGATCTGTCAATCGGGCAGCCATCCCTGGAAGGATGTTCTTAATGATGTAGGGACCATCCCAGTTGGGTTTGAATTTGCCCCTTACGTCAGAATGATCTACGGGCCTGAGTTCTTTGAGCATAAGGTCGCCTACGCTCAAGTTTCTTGGTCAGACTTTCTTGTTAAAGCTACGAGCTATCCTTTGTTGGTAAGACTGTGCATGACATGCTGCGTCCAACCTTTTTTCATCAATGCAGTTCAAAGCGTCTACCCTGTACTGGATCCAATCGGCTTCATTCTCGGTTCCTTCCCTTAGAACCCTGAGAGTAGGAATTTCAATTTCGATTGGAAGTACTGCCTCCATTCCGTATACAAGAGAGAACGGTGTTGCCCCTATTGGCGTTCGAATTGAGGTGCGATAGGCCCATAACGCATAGGGCAACTTGTCGCTCTAGTCCTTATAAGTCACAGTCATCTTTTTCAGGATCTTGACTAATGTCTTATTGGCGGCCTCCACCACACCATTAGTTTGCGGCCTGTGAGGTGACGAGTTGTGGTACTGGATCCTATATTTGTCAAACAAATTGCGTACCTCAGAACCGATGAAGTTTGGACCATTTCTGAGATGATTTCATGAGGCACTCCATATCTGCAGATGATATGATTTTGGATGAACTTTGCGTTAGGGGCCGACTTGATACTTTTACACGAGATCGCTTCTATCCATTTTGTAAAATAGTCAATTGCGACGATGATGTGGTCATGTCTACTTGATGAAGATGGGCGTATCTTACCTATCACATCGATCCCCCATGTTGAAAAAGGCCAAGGCGACGTCAGAAAGTTTAGGTTTGCTAGGGGAACATGGATCTGATCTCCATGTATCTGGCATTCATGACATTTTCTGACGAACTTTTAACAGTCAGTATCCGTTGTTTGCCAATAGTACCTATACCTACGGATCTTCTTTGCCAACATTCGACCACTCATGTGTGGACCACATACTCCAGCATGGACTTCTTCTAGAATGTTCAGCGCTTCATCTTTGTCTACGCATCTTAGCAGTGTATTATCAAAAGATCTTTTGAATATATGACCTCCACATAGAGCAAACCCTGAGGCCCAGGATCTAATAAACCGTCGATCTCTCCTGGTTGCTCCTTCTGGATATTCTTGAATCTCCAAAAATCTTTTAATATCTGCATACCAAGGCTCACTAGGCTCCTCTTCTTCGAACTCATTTACTTGATAACCATGTGCAGGCTCGTCCCTCTGAATCACCTCAATTGGTCGAACCGTAGCTCCTTCAGGAATGGTAAGCCAGGATGATAATACTGCTAAGGCATTTGCACAATAGTTTTTGTTTCTGAATATATGATGGAACTCGATCTCATCGAACTCCTCGACCAATTTTAGCAGATATTCATGATAAAGCACCAACTGTTCGTTCTTCAGCTTTCACTCACCCTGCACTTGCTTAATGATCAGGAGAGAATCTCCGTAAACCATTAATCTTTTGACTGATAGGGCAAGGGCTGCCCTCAAACCAGCGATGCAAGCTTCATACTCTGCTATATTGTTCGTACAAGAAAATCCCAATCTGATGGCGATAGGTGTTCTGACTCCTTCAGGGGATACAAGCATTGCCCCTACTCCTCTGCCTATCTTATTGTAGGCTCCATCAAAGTACATTATCTAAGGTGCCACTTCTTCTACTTCTTCTGGTTCTGTTGCCAATATGTACTCATCAGGGAATTCTGTTACCACTGTCATTTTATCTGGAAGTGGATGGGCGGCAAGATGATCAGGTACTGCTCTCCCTTTTGTGGATTTTTGTGTAACATAAGTTATGTCAAACTCTGATAAAAGTAGCTGCCACCTAGCAGTTCTCCTAGATAATGCTGGTTTCTCAAACAGATATTTGATTGGATCCATCCGTGCGAGCAGCTGGATTGAATGTGACAAAATGTAATGTCTGAGCCTTTTCGCGGTCCATACCAACGCAAAGCAAGTCTTCTCTAAAGGTGTATATTTTAATATTCGGACAAAGTCTTGTTGATATAGTAAATGACTCTTTCTTTACCGCTATCTTCATGATATTGCCCTAGAGCTGCTCCCACTGCAGTGTCAGTAACAGAGATGTATAGGATCAAAGGTTTTCCCGGGACAGGCGGGACCAGTACAGGAGGGCTTAACAGATAATCTTTAATTCTGTTGAATGCCTTCTGGCAATCTTCATTCCATTTTTTGGGAACATCTTTACTTAGAAATTTGAAGATGGGCTCACAAATGGGTGTGAGTTGAGCTATGAATCTGCTGATGTACTGAATCCTTCCTAGAAACCCTCAGATCTCTTTTTCGTTGCGAGGTGGAGGCATGTCTGCAATGGCCTTCACTTTGGCTAGATCAACTTTGATACCTCTGTGGCTGACGATGAATCCTAATAATTTCCCGGATTTAACCCCGAATACACATTTACTAGGGTTGAGCCTTAGCTTGAATTTCCTTAGACGCTTGAAGAGCTTGGTCAGGACCTTGATGTGATCCTCTCTTCTTTCTGATTTGGCAATCATGTCATGTATGTAAACCTCCAACTGATAGATTAAACTACTATTCTATCACTTGGGATAAGGTTTATTTTGTATTAATTCTTATTATTTTAACATTCTTATGAACTTAGATGTTAAGTTTTAAATTGTATAATTGATGTATTAATTTACATTTAATTTCCGACAAGAATCATTGAATTAATTAGGTTTTATACGAAATTGTATAATTCCCGTAATTCATACTATCAGATTTACAAAACAGTGTTTTTGGACATGTTCCGGTCCAAATTGGCCGAGTCTATTTCAAACGAAGTTATAGCTCTCAATTTTTCCTTTTCAAAAAGGTATTACAACATGTATTTTGGATTTCTGGTTAGAGAGTAATTTCTCTTCAAAGTTACTGATTTTACAAAAATTCTTAAAAAGCTGAAATTATATTTTTTGGGTTTTTAAACATCCGTATTAGTACTTCGGATGCGTATTTGGGCCCTTTATTTTCAGAATTGGCCTTGGTCTATTTCTTATGAAATTGTAGTTCTATGAATCTAGTTTTTAGAATGGGTTTATTTGTAAAATTTGGATTTACGGTTAAGTAGATACGCTTATTTTACTCGACCATATGCAGTTGACATGAAAATTATTTTTAAAACATTAATTTTTATTTTTCTTTGACTTGGACTGATTTTGACGAGTCAATGAGCATTGACCTAAATAATGGTTGACTTGAATTGACTTCGACTTAGCTAGAGACTTAAGTTGACTTTTACATAGACTTGGTTGACTTGGATCTGACTTTAAGGTAACCAATGTAGACTAAAGTAGACCATTAATAAAATATTTTTAAATTCATTGTCTTTCAAAAGTAAAGTAGATGAGTTTTATTTATTATTTTTACTTACACTTCTATTACACTAATCACGCCTTATTTTTCGGACTCGGCGAATCGGATCGGATTTAGAGTACCGAAAATCGGGGTGTGACAGCTTGGTATCAGAGCACAAGTTCCTGATTTCTTGGGCTTGTGAGTTTTCAAATTTCATTTTAGATTTTTTTTATTTCATAACAAAGTTGTTTTTGTTTTATTTTCTTGCGTACTTCAATTGTATGCAAATTCTTTTCTTTTCCTTCCTTGATTATAGGATGGAGTAAGAGTGTGTTCAACTTAGAACCAAAATAAGTAGGATAAACCCTGTGTTGTTTGGGGTGGGATAATAACTAAAAGTCTTATTATAAAATGGTTGATTGTATATAGTTACTAATTAAGGTTTGCTGCTAATATGACCTTCGTAGGAATTGTTTGTTCCTATAGCTGTGGTGTATGGAGTTAGTTGATCCATTCAATTCACATGATCATAGAATACTTCTATGATATGGTGATAAAAGAAGATAATATATATCATGTGTAACCACTCTAATTTATGGAAATTCATCAGTGGAAAATGATGTGACACATTCGTGATACGATTACAATAACATACTTATGCATGGTTGTATCCTGATGCATTTTGTATCTATGCTAGGAACGTACTGTGTGCTTTAACTTCTTTAAAAAAAAAGTTTGGTTGATTTTTTTAAATCGATAAGATTTGTTTGATCTAATTTATTGATCGAAAACCAGTTGTCGGTTTGATTTCTTTTGAGATATTATGGATATGATGTAATCCTAGAAGTGGATCTGGTCACCAATAAAATAATCCTTGCTCGACATGTTATTTTTAACGAGTGTGTTTTTCCATTTGCAGATATTTCTACTATCCCACGTCGCTCAGAAACGTCGAATCAGTTTGTCCTTCTTCCAGATGTGAGAATTCCAACACATATTATTTCACCCACGCCTCCTACGCCAGTTCTCCCACCATCTCCACCGCCTGCAGCTATTCCGGTATCGCCACCACCCTCCCAACCAGTCACTCCTAACGCATCTCCTCCCAGATCTCCACCAGCACCGCCACTGGATATTGTCCCCTTATTACCGTGCATACTAGATCAAAGAGTGGAATTTTCAAAAATAAAGTTTTCCACATGTCAAGATATCCTTTGGTTGATAATGTTATGCTTGATTCTTCATCTGAAGAGGTTATTCCTACTTGTGCTAGCCAGGCTATTTGGTCAACTGAGTGGCATACGGCAATGGTAAGTGAACTCAATGCTTTGCTTCAACAAGGCACGTGAGTGTTGGTTCCTCGTACTAGTACTATGAATGTTCTAGGCTATAAGTGGGTGTTTGCTATAAAACTCCATTCGGATGGTTCTATTGCCTGTTATAAGGCACGGTTGGTAGCCAAAGGTTTCAATCAGCAATTTGGGGTCGATTATACTGATACATTCAGTCCAGTGGTCAAGTTTACGACGTTACGTGCAATTATTTCGGTAGTTATTTCTCAACGATGGGGTATTTGTCAACTTGACATCAATAATGCCTTTTTGAATGGCATCCTTGATGATACTGTTTACATGAGCCAGCCACCTGGATTTATTTACTCGGGCGATCCAGACTATGTCTGTAAATTGGTCAAATCAATTTATGGGTTAAAACAATCTCCGCGTGCTTGGTTTAATCGGTTGAGTACTTATCTGTCAACTATTGGGTTCGAGGGTTCTAAAACTGATCCATCTTTTTTTATATTTCGGCAGGCTGATGTGTTAATTTATTTGTTGGTCTACGTTGATGATATTTTGATAACTGGCAGTCATCAAGGAATGGTTCAACAAAAGATTGACTTGATTAAATCTGAATTTCCTCTCAAAGATCTCGGGGATCTTCACTATTTTTTAGGAATTGAGGCCACTTCTAACTCTTATAGTTTGGTACTCTCTCAACTGAAATACACTGTTGATCTTCTAAAAAGGGCACACATGGCTGACTCTACACCGATTTCCTCTCCTATTGCTGCCTCCTCTAAGATTTCCAAAGATTCTGGAGAGCTTTTTCTGGATGTTACATTGTACCGAAGTGTTGTGGGTGCTCTTTAATACTTAACTTTAACCAGACCAGATATATCCTATTCTGTTAATCGTGCGTGTCAATTCATGCATCGCCCTACACTCACTCATTGGGAGCTTGTTAAGCGTATTTTACGGTACTTAAAGGATTAAGTTACTCATGGACTTCAATTTTATTCGAATTCTCCAACGCTTATCTCAGCTTTTTCGGATGCCGATTGGGGTGGGGACATTGATAAGAGGCGCTCTACAGGTGGTTATGCTATCTACTTGGGAAACAATCTTTTCTCGTGGAGCTCTAAGAAACAAAAGACGGTGGCCAAATCAAGCACCGAGTCAGAGTATCGTGCTATTGCGTGTGCTGCCACTGAAATTGTGTGGCTAGTTTCTTTATTTCGTGAACTCGGGATTACGTTTCGGAGTCCCCCAACGTTATGGTGTGATAATATTGGTGCCACTTACTTAACGGCCAACCCAGTTTTTCATGCACGCACGAAGCACGTTGAGATTGACTTTCACTTTGTTAGAGAGATGGTCAAACGCAAACAATTATTGGTTAAAATTATCTCCACCGTTGATCAGATAGCTGATATCTTCACAAAAGGTCTCTCCACACCACGGTTTTCTCTGCTTCGAGGCAAGCTCAATGTTGTTTCCCGACCGTTGAGCTTGAGGGGGCGTATCAACATACGTGATAAAATCACTCATCCTTTGGTTGATAGATAAACATGCATGGATACACGTGTTAGATAATCATGCACGTGTTAGATAAACATGCAGAGAATATTTTAGTTGTAACAAATCTGTTACTGATTGTAGTCTTGAAATATTTGTACTTATCATCTCTTGTAACCGAGTGATTATAAATAGATATCTTGTGGAGTCTCCAAAATCATATTGGAGAGTTAGTATACATCTTGTGTTCTCATACTAATGCCATACAACCGGTATTCTAAAAAGACATTTAACAATAATTTGAAATTCATAAAAGAAATAACATAAAAACTTGAAAGATTTATTTCTTTTTGTATTTTTACACCTAGAATATTTTTGGTATGCAAAATAAAGCATTTCCGAATAATATATAATATATAACATATAATAAATTAGAAATTGTTATTATATATGTTGTTGATTGTTATGTTAAAATCAAGTTGTTTATAACTGAGTAATAATTTTGCAACTATTAATTCATCATTTTTTTATGTATCTTTTGATAAGTTTCTTATGTATAATTTATTTTCATAGAATTCAAAAAACATATATCTTTACAAAAACTTATATGTAATTTTTAAATCAACAAGCCAGTGTTGCTTGTTTGCATTGGCGGCCAAAATTAAAGTGAAATTTTTATTATGATTAAAATTAGTCATTATCTAAATTTTTTTTTTTTTCATATAGATTTATTTTTGAAGTATTTTCTAAACAGATAATTTGAGAAAAAAAATATGTATACAAATGTACTACACTAACAAAATTTGCCAAAGAAGTTTGAAAAATGTCTCATGATGAATATAAATTTCATTTAGTCCACCAAACAGTCAATTTGTACTTCGTCCTTTTTCTTTTTCTTTTCAAACAATAATTATTAGTAAATAATTGATAGTTTTAGAGTTTTATAAATGATTTTAAGTTCCTATGGCATATAAATCTCGTTATTAACTTAGAAATATGTATTTTCAGATCATGGTGTTGAGATAGAAAAATCTTGGGACGTTGGTAAAAACTGATCGATCAATCATGACAATCAGTAAAGTTATAGCTAAGCAGGAAACAAACCAAACCTTATATTTCTTCATGAACATGATTTCTTTCACTGGCAGATCCCCTATCTGAACTCTGTTGTAGGGATAGGAGTAAAATATTATAGATTCTGTAGTAGATAAGCAGGGGATTTTTGGGGCTTTCTGCCGTATTCAGCCCCCACTCTATCTTTTTCGTTCCCCTCTTTCTTTGGGTGTTCTGTTTTTTTTTTCACTTTTTCTTTGTTCTTTTCTTTCCTTGTTGTGGCTTGCCCGCCCCTCTTTCCTTGTTGTGGCTTGCCCTGTATTTGTTTGGTTCTTCTTTTTTTTCTTAATAATCCTCTCCTACTTTTTTGGAGGAGTTTCTTTCCTTTGTTTTGGCACATGTTGTGAGGCCTATGCCAAACTCTTTTTATCTTAATGCTTTCTAATTTATGTTTGCTGAAGATTGGGCCTTTCAGAATTATTAACCTCTACGTGTGAGATTTACGTAGGAATATAGTCTATCTACTTCTTGAAAGGAGAAACATTATCATTTATAGATTTTTTTTTTTTTTTAAACATCATTTATAGATTTGTAAAACATGTAGTGATATACTAGAAATCTCTCCACTGTCATGTTTATTGTCTGCACTTCATTGCAAACTTGTTTTTGCTGTTTTTATGGGTTTGATCATGTCAGTCCAAGTCATTATGTAGATAAATACTAAATAGTGAATTGAAGGTTATAGGTCCGTCAGAAATTTCTATATTTCAGCTTTGTCAATTTGGTTAGTTCACCATCAAAATTAAATTCTAATGTTTTTAAACTTATGTTGCTTGCATGAGCCTAGGAAGGTATGCTTCTGCTTCTACGCTAGAAGGCGGCAGTAGATTCTCTCTTCTTGGCTTTCCTTCTTGTCTCCTTCAGAAGTTTTTCTTAAACATGAAAATAAATTTGGTTGCCTATAAAAATAAATCTGGTTGCCTATAAAATTTTGTTAGTTCACATAAACCATCTTCTATTCATCTCTTTGAAGTTTATCTCCCGATGATGTGTATGTTTCTTGCTCCGAAGCAAGCATGAACTACGATCCCTTTGGATAGGAATAAGATATCACGATAATGTGTAGCTGAATCCCACTTATCAACCAAATCATCCCTCCTCTTATCGCTACCATTTCTCATGAAGACTACGTCCCCATCTATCTCCTCGCAATCCTTTGGTTTCAGGGAGGAATAAGTAGATAAATAAAGCTGCAATAGTAGAAACCAAACAGAGCAACCGAAATACGTGGGCAGAGCCAAATTCCTTATCTAACTTCAAAGATGCCAGGCTCATAACGGTCGTCTTCTTCCCCAAACCCTATATAACATACATCAAATACCTGAAAAAATCTTTAAGAAAAACTCTGAAAACAAACTAAATCAGTAGAGTGGTTGAAGAAGATTGAAGTTTCTTGGTCTTTTCTCAAATATCTCTCTTATTTTTTTTACTTCTTTGACCTAGGATTGAAAGTGATAAGAATGAGTAGTGGTGGAAAATCAAGGTTATGCTCTAAGGTATGTAATGTGTTGTTGTTCCTTTTCATTATGTTTACCCTAGTCTTTCGTAAGTTGTTGTCATTTCACCATTAATGGAGGCGGAGCACGCAGGAGGGAATTAACCCTAAATTTACTATTTACATAACAAACTTACATTAAATTATTCTATTAACAGTAGGGAGTTATGTTGTATTATAAACTCCGTAAGATGACCTCACACCTTCCAACTTGCCCATTTATTTACACAAAATGCAAGGAAAAACAGTGCCATGGTATTTGGAAGTTGATGATCTCTGAAACCGATAAAAATCCGGGTCGTATGTTCTTGAAGTGTCAATATTCGACATGTGGTAGCTTTGAATGGTTGGACGATGCCATCTGTGGCGAGTGCGATCATTGAAAAAATAAATGTCATTGGGTTGGTTCTGCATGTAGGGTGGATGGGTGCTTAGGTATTAGAGAGATGAAAGTTTCAATGTGGGAGGGTCATGAAGGTGAAAAATATTTATGGTGTAGTAAGTGTGATGACACACAATGGTTTAAGGGGGCTAAAAAACTCAAAGGAGTGTCTAAGGCAAGTACTCCCGTGGGTGCCCAAATCATTGAGACCACCCTTGAAGAATTAAGTGCCAAACTATTCAAACAAAACTTAATGTAGTTTGATTGTGGTCCACTTTGTTGTACTAAATTAAGTGGTAAGTACCACTCAATTTTTTATCCATTTCAATAAAATTTGTTTGCAGTAACTTTGAAAGAAAAGCAAGTACTTTGCAGTAACCTTACAAAAAGTATTTTCATACACCTAATATAATCAAGTAAAACCCAACTGTATCAATTTAAGTACAAACCAAACAACAAGTAATTCCATAATGAAAAGTAGTCTTTCATTGTCTTCATTCAACTTGTATATTGTTTAATATACCCAAAACCTAATTCAACACCACCATTCCAACTTAAACAAAAAAAAATTTGTTGACTCCACTTGAGCAAACAAGTATAAAGAGACTGCACATAAAGTATACTCACCACCACCAGTATATCTACACAAAAAACCGACCCATCTCCACCATCTAATCACATAACTACACCCATAAAGTAGCATTACCATATGTTATGTTTAAGCAACCACAAAAAATAACTGAAGTAGTTCAAAAAAGGATATTCAACATAACCATTAAACATCCACAAGAGATCATAATTAATGGATATGCAAACACATAAAACCTTAGTCTTGTTGACCAAAATCATCACATAATTCCCAAGTCTTTTCATGCATATATACCACCTTCACCCACATTGCATTTTGCCCTTCTTGGTTGTAACTTGGGCTTGAAGACCTGATTGAGAGGAATGGTTCTTTCCTGCCATGACAAGGGATCCAACCATGCACAACCTCATAATTGGAAGCTATAGCTGCAGTTGTTGCTACTTGGGACCTGGTAATCTAGGTAGAGGAGCTGAAGCTGCTGCTGATTGGGACCTGGTAATTGGTGATTAAGGAGGAGAATTTGAGTTTGACCTCCTTCATTACCATGCCCACTAGGTCCTGCCAACAAACACAACCTACATCACACAAATTTTCACATATACATACATACATATATATATATATATATATATGAGGGCGGATATATAGCCCCGTCTAAATGACCCAATATTAGCCTCTTCATCTTTACTATTACTTTTTAGTTGTGTGGATGGTGGGATATTCTGGTGACGTGGCAAGACAAATAGAATACTTGAGCCAGATTCACGGCTTGGCTCAGCCCCTCCATAAAAGAATTTTTTTTTCAAGCCCTCTCTCGCTCGCCTATCGCCTCTCTCCTCTTTCTCTCCCTACTCTCTTTCTCTGTTTGTCTCTCT
>MVGT01003324.1:134564-185734 GCA_002174775.1 Macleaya cordata | reverse complement strand
ACCTTCTATCCAAACCCAAAAACTACCTCTCAAATAATTATTTTTCTACAAAAATTTCCACTTTCTGCTCAAAAAATTAATCTTGATCTTAATGGTTTTGAGACGGTGATTTTAAAGCACAACTTACAATAAAAAAAGTACAACTCTACAAGTTTTTGAGGTTAGCAGAGAAAAGATGTGGTTTTAGGCGTTTTAGGCTTAGAGAGAAGGTAGTTTTGGAGTTGAGTGTGGTTTTGACTTTTGGATTTAGAGAAGTGGTTTTGAGCAAAGGGTGATTTTATTTTGAGAGAGGGTCAGGGTTTTAATGGGTTGCGGAGAGGGGGTGTGAAGAGGGGGCTGGGTAATGGCTAGGGGAGGGGGTAAAGATAGATCGGTGGGAGGTCTGAGTGTTTTTCCATATCTGGAAGAGAGAGGAGAGGAGGACCGGAAAAAATTCCATCGATAGGTGCGCCCAGCCAAGCCGACTCAATTGTTGTATTTGGCTCACCATGTCACCAGCACATCCATCGTCCACACAACTAAAAAGTAACGGTCTAGATGAAGAGGCCAATATTGGGTCATATATATGGGGCTATATATATCCTCTCTATATATATCTCTTATACAATTCAGGATGGGGGGTAAATTTGTCCTCTTTATAAATTGTGTCCTGCTACATATGCTGGCTCCCCCTCTCTCCCCCTGCCCTCTCTCTCTTGATTTATCTCTGCTTCATAAGACATGCATGTTACTACTCCTTCCTTCCTTCTTCTTCTTCTTCATCAGTCAAGCTATTCACAAGTACCGCACAATCCCCCATTAAAAAAGACCCTTCTTTTCTTCTTCCCTGTTCCTCCTCTTCGAGAAGAACCCTAACCTCGAAACAAAGCTTCTTCTCTAGTTCTTCGTCTTCCCAGCGCACTTCTTCGTTGTCCCTCCATAAAAGACCCTTCTTTTCTTCTTCCCAGCACAATTCCATTCATGGTGGTTCCTTCACTGTTCATCGTCTTTCTTCTTTCAATATCCCTTCGCCGGCTCCCATAGTTGAAACTAATCACAGATATTCGTCATATAATTCAAAGGTCAATCATCTAAGGGCGTCAATTCCCGTTAGGGCTTATTTCCTCTCTACTAGGTTTGGTTAATTATATTAATTATGGTTTTTGGGTTAATTTTTATTTTTTTCTGTGTTCACTTCATCGGCAGCAGCTCAACAAAGGTTTACTGATCTTCCTCTCATTCCTTTTTACATGGTACTAAACATAGGTTATTCCATGTTTAATTGATTTTTGCGTTTGTGATGGCTACAGAGGGGCATGCTAAGTATGGATTTTGGTGAATATCAGAATTTGGTATTTTTGACTTGGGTTACCTAGGGTTTTAATCACCGAACTGGATGTTGATTTTTACTGTTTTATGCACATTCACATGTGTGTTCTGTAAACATGGGTATAGAGGTTACATACAAGATGCATATCCTTGAGTATATTTGCAGCCACATCTTAAATATTGTTTACAGTACTGGTGTGTGAAGGATGCTTTTTTACAATTTATGTGTTGTTTAATGTAGTATGAGGTTGTTATAGGTTTGTACAAGAATGCCCCCACAGGCATTAGCTTCTTAGGGGATTATTCATCTAGAAGAGACAGAGTTTTAAGCTTCCTGCAGCAGGCAATCTACGTTTGTCTAGACGAACTGAGTAGTTGGAAGAAGAAATGAGAAGGTAAACACATGGGGAAAAATATCATTCTCAAAGTACTTAGATAGTGAATTAGTGAGCCAATTTGGCATTAGCTCATGCTTTGAAACTTTAAAGGAAAAAATAAGCACGATAAAACTTTTTATAGTTTTTAAGGTCCAGAGTTTTTTTCCTCTTCTACACGATATTTCCACTTTGATAGAATTCTAGCTATCATATTTAACTACCATGACATGAACATTGTATGAGCTCCCCTTATATTCTTTCCCTTTCATTTTCAGTGTTAAATAACTGTAATTTTGGGTGTTAACCATGTTACTTTTTACTGTTAAAAGGGGGTTTTAGGGTTTCATCTGTGTATAAACTCCTGCATTGGGGTTTTATACTACTTAAATACTACTTTTTACAGCTTCATTTTAATTGTTAATGGAGGTTAATTTTGGGGGTTTATGTCTACATCTTCTTACTACTAACAATTTATAGTTTTGCATTCATCATCTTCAGCTGCATTTGAGTCAATTTATAGATTTGAAATGTGTAACTTTTTTTATAGTTTTTAAGGTCCAGAGTTTTTTTCCTCTTCTCCTCTCTTCTAACCCTCTCTAACTCTTACTGAAATAGCAGCTACATTTTTTTTAAACCATATGATTCAATCTCTTTCATATTAGTTTATTTATTTTTGTTATATTTTTTTTATTGAGGATCAAATGTAGTTGGGGGTTTAATCTTTGGTTTTCATAAGCGATCGATCTAAGGTTCTCTTATTATTATTATTATTAATTTCTTTCCTGTGATGCAGGTGAGTTCCCAAATTTTTTTCCTCTTCTCCTCTCGCCTAACCCTCTCCAACTCCTACTGAAGCAGCATATCTGTGATGGAGGTAAATTTTTTTTAAGCATACGATTCATTCGGTTTTAAATTAATTTATTCATTCTTTTTTTTATTTGACGACCAGATTTAGTTGGGTCTTTAATGTTGGGTTTTCATAAGGGATCAATCTAGGGTTTTTTTCTTATTGTTATTATTATTTTTTAAACTATATAATTCCATCGATTTCAGATTAGATTTAGTTGGGCGTTTGATCTTGGTTTTTAATAGGGGATTGATCTATGGTTTTCTGATAAATTCTTTTAAACTCTTTCTTTCTGCTATTTTTTTTATGCTTTCGCCTCTACAGAAGTTACAAAACATATGTATGCTTTCTATATTTTTTTGCTTTTAGGGTTTAGGAACTTTAATGATCTGAATTTTTTTGTTCTCTAAAATGAAAATTTATAACTATGTTTCTTATTAATTGTACACTCTACTCTTAAAATTGTTTGACAAATCAATCCTTTTGATTTCTGGTTCTAATCTGTTTAAATTTTTTATATGCATTTCGTATTTTTTTTAATTCGTAGTTGTTATTTGAATTACAAGTTCGAAAACCTTCTCATTTTTTTCTACTACTATTACTTTTTTTAAACAATATGATTCCATCGGTTTCAGATTAGATTTAGTTGGGGAATCAAACGCAAACGTCGTGAAAGAAAAAAGCTGGAACCTCCTGCAAACGAAAAAGGGAATGTCGTGCAAGTGGATGTACGTATAATAACTAATTTAGTATATACATAATAAATCTTATTATGATCAGATAAATTCATTATTTATAATAACGAGTCCCGTACTCCTATTTTAATGACATATCTCTTTTTTCTCTTCTTTTTTTTTTAAAAAAATATTGTTAACTACTATAATAGTTTGTAATTCTTTTTCTTTTTAAGTATTAAATTAAATTTTTATAACTTTCATAACTTTATATTTCAGCTTTTATTTTTCAAATAAATTATATGAAACATTCTAATATCAATATTTACATCATTAATAATATCATGTATTATTTATTTGACATCTATTAGGCACTAAGCTTAACAAAAGAAAAAAAAATTTCTAAACATATGTTATCCCAGTGGTTACATCGACAAATAGAGAAAGGGGAATGCTCAGAACAATTAACAAATGTGGATGAGCAAACTGATGTATGTATAAATTATTCGTTTGTATTTCGATCAAAACCTTAACTTCATAATATTTATTTGTTCTTATAGAAGCGCAAGTTTCTATCAAAAGTTTAACTTCATAGTATTTAATTGTTCTTATAGAACCACACATTAGCACAATGCAAACATCGTGAAAGAGAAAAGTTGGAACCTCTTGCAAAGGAAAAGATGAAGGCCGTGCAAATAGATGTACGTATAATAATGAATTTAGTATATGTATATTAAATCTTATTACGATTACGTAGATTCAGTATACATAATTATGAGTGCCACAGTACTAATTTAATTATATATCTCTTTTTTATCTTCAAATTGTTTTTTGTAAAATTAATGTATTTATAAATTATTTCTTTGCGTTTTCATCAAATTCTCAACTTAATAGTATTTATTTGGTTTTATAGAAGCACAAATTAAGACAATGCAAATGTCGTGAAAGAGAAAAGTTGAAACTTCTTGCAAATGAAAAAGGGAAGGCCGTGCAAGTGGATGTACGTATAATAACTAATTTAGTATATACAAAATAAATCTTATTATAATCAGATGTGGATGGGCAAACTGATGTATGTATAAATTATTAATTAATCGTTTATGTTTCGAACAAAACTTTAACTTGATTGTATTTAATTATTCTTATAGGAGCGCACATTGGCACAACGCAAACGTTGTGCAAGACAAATGTTCGAAGCTCTTACAAAGGATAAAAACAAAGCTGTTCAACTGCATATATGTATAATAAATACTTCAGTATATGCATAATAAATCTTATAATGATCAAGTACATTCATTATTCTTACTCTTACAGAGTATGTTTGCTAGATTCATTCAAGTTTTACATTAATACAACATTTTCCTTTTTTATAGAATAATTTATCGAAACGCACAATAGGTCAACGTTTGCGTCGACAAATAGAAAATGGAGAATGCTTAAAACAACTAGAAGCAACAAAAAAAAACAATTCATTACTTGGAATATCTTCAACACCCCAACATGAAACGTAAAATACTAAACCCCTACTTTCTTATTTTTCAATCTAACACTTTTGTTTAATAATGATCAAATTTATAATCTATTTTGACAAACTATATTTAATATAATTTGTAGGCCAACTACTACAGAACAAAATCTACTTTACGACAGTGATGGTGAAATACGAACAACGCCTTCAACTATGAACCAACATCCGTCAATTAACACCCTTGCTCGATATTTTCTTCAAAGAATAGATATAGTGTGCCCTCATTGTGCGGCGTTACACTGGATTGATGAAAGATTGGCAAAATCATCGATTACAAACCCTCTGTTTGGAATGTGTTGTCTTCAAGGAAAAGTAGTTTTACCTTTGTTGAGTGAACCCCCTCAATTACTCAAATCTTTATATGATGGGAATGACGAGTTCTCAAGATCATTTCGAACTCACATTCGAAAATATAATACATCGAATGCTTTTACGAGTCTTGGATGCACAATGGAAACAAGGACACTAAATGGAATAGGCCCTTTTCCTTTGACTATCTATGGAGAATTGCGTCATAGAATGGGATCACTTTTACCTGATACGGGAATAGAACTTGTATATTCTCAGCTCTATATTTATGATCCATCTATTGCCTTAAACTTTTGTTTTGGAAGAAATCAAGTTTTGAATAAGAGGGTTTTGGAGATAATTCAGACTACTTTGTTAAATTACAATGATTTTTATCCTATCTATCGTCAGGCTTATGCAATTCTAGATCAAATGAATTCACAAGACCAAAACGTACCTGTTTATCTACATTATAACAGTGCTACTGATAGAAGGCGTTATAATTTACCATCGACAAACGAAATTGCTGTTCTATTACCTGGGGATGGTACTGAAATAACATCAACAAGAGATATTGTTTTACATTTGAGGGGGAATACTGAATTGAGGCGGATATCTGAATGTCACCCAGCATACTTGCCACTGCATTATGTCTTATTATTTCCACGTGGTGAGCTTGGATGGGAACCTGAACTTAAGCTGTGGGACGTAATGAAGAATAAAGCAAGTAATGTTCGATTAACCCAAATGCAGTTTTATAGTTATCGTCTCTTTAAACGCTCATCAGAATATTCAACAATCCTAAAAGCGGGAAAACTATTTGAGGAGTTCTTAGTTGATGCTTGGGCTTCCACTGAACAAAACCGATTGTCGTTTATTAGGCATAACCAGAGTGTACTTCGTTTTGAACTTTATAACAGACTCACGGATATAAGAGATCATGGCTTAAGACCTGATTAAGTTGGTCAACGGTTTATCTTACCATCTTCATTTACTGGTAGTGCAAGGCATATGTTTGAAATTTACCAAGATTCTATGGCAATCACACATTTCAACAATCATCCAGATATTTTCCTCACTATGACGGCAAATAAAAATTGGCCAGAAATTACAGATGCTCTTAAACAGTTTCAAACTGCAATAGATCGTCCAGATTTGGTTGCACGTGTTTTTGAGTTAAAGAGAAAACAGTTAATGAAAGAAATAAACAAAAATGGTGTGTTCGGAAAAACCGTTGCGCATGTTTTTACAATTGAATTTCAAAAGCGTGGGTTACCTCATATGCATGCTCTAATATTTCTTCAATCTTCAGATAAAATTCATTCCGTTGAACAAGTGAATAAAATAGTTTCGGCTGAATTTCCAAATGAAATTGATGATCCTTTACTCTTTCAAACGATTAAAAGTTGTATGATACACGGTCCATGTGGTACTAGAAATTCTGAGTCCCCATGTATGGAAAATGGTAGATGCAAAAAAGGATATCCTCGACCCTTTACTGAAACTACAACTATAGATGAACATGGATATCCAATTTATCGTCGTCGTAATGATGGTCGTGTATTTATTACTGCAAAGGGTCTTCCAGTTGACAATCAAGATGTCGTGCCATACAATCCATATCTTTCTAGAATGTTTAATTGTCATATCAATGTTGAAGTGTGTGCAGGTTTAAGGTGTGTTAAATATATTCATAAGTATATTTACAAAGGTCATGACCGCACAACAATGATACTTGGTAGCGTTGATGAGATTCAACAATACCTTGATGCAAGGTATATTGGTCCACCAGAAGCTGCATGGCGAATATTCGATTACCTACTACATGAAGAGCATCCAAATGTTGTACGTTTGGCAGTACATTTACCTGGCATGCATCACGTTCTTTTTAATTCTACTGAACCAGCTAATGTCATTATACAAAAAGCTGAACTACAAAACTCATCATTAATGGCGTTCTTTTCATAATGTGAGTTGAATCCAGCAGCATGCACATGTACCTATCAAGAATTTCCACAACATTTTGTATGGGACAAGTCTTTAAAAGTTTGGACTCCAAGAAAAAAAGTTTTCGCTATTGGTCGAATGTACTTTGCAAGACCTAATGATGATGAGAGATTCTATCTACGGTTGTTACTAACTGTTGTGAAAGGCCCGACATCATTTGAAAGCCTACGTAAAGTTAATGATGATACATATGATACATTTAAATCGGCATGTATTGCCCGTGGACTTTTAGAAGACGATGGAGAATGGATACAATGCTTAGAAGAAGCTGCAATTATGAACACTGGATACCAGTTGCGGAGGCTTTTCAGTATTATTCTTTTGCAATGTTCTCCTTTACATCCAGATCTATTATGGAATCAGTACACGATAAATATATGTGATGATCTTGCACATAAGTTACGGACAACTAGAGGTATTCCAAACCCAACTGAGGTTCAAATAAATGATTACGGATTATATCTTCTAAATGAATTGCTTCAAGAATCAGGTAAAATTCTAGTAGTTCCACCTATGCCACAAACAACAGAAAATTGGAGTGAAATTTTTGGTAACAGATTAATTTGGGAGCACAGACAACTTCAGTATAACATTCAACCATCGGAGGTAGCTGCAAATGTTGAACGTCTTAATGATGCACAACGAACTGCGTATATTACAGTGACTAATTCAGTGAATGAAAACAAAGGACAAATCTTTTTCGTAAATGGCGGTGCTGGGACCGGAAAGACCTTTCTTTACAACACAATAGCATCAAGTTGTCGCAGTCGTGGAGATATAGTAATTACCGTTGCTTCATCTGGTATTGCATCGTTACTAATGGTTGGCGGTCGAACTGCACATTCAACATTTTGCATTCCATTAGATATAATGGAAAATTCAATCTGTGCATTCAAAAAACAATCATTACATGCAGAGTTATTTAGAAAAACAAAACTAATTATATGGGATGAAGTTCCAATGCAACATAGATATTGTGTTGAAGCGGTTGATCGAACACTTCAAGATATTCGAGACAACAACAAACCATTTGGTGGTATCAATGTCGTTCTTGGTGGAGACTTTCGACAAATTTTACCAGTTATACCAAAAGGAGTTCGTGCGCAAATTGTTGCTGCATCATTAAGACGATCTTCACTTTGGATGCACATTATTGTCTTAAACTTAACTCAAAATATGCGCTTGAGTAATGAAGAGCCAGGAAATGCAGATTTCGCAAGATTCTTAGTTCAGGTAATTTATTGTTAAATTGAATTTGTTTACTAAATTTACTTTATTGCATTTCATCACATTCTCTAAATATGATTTAATTTATATTGTAGGTTGGCACATGCCCAAACGTAATTGTGCAATTACCATCTTCAATTCAGAAATGTCGAAATGTACGTGACCTAATATTTTCCATTTATCCAAGATTAGATGAGGTTGGAACAATTTCGTCAAACTTCTTAACCGAAAGAACGATACTTTCAGCACGGAATGAAGATGTTTGTGCTATTAATGTCGAAGCATTAAACCTTTTTCCTGGAGATACAAAAACTTATCTAGTTGCAGACAAAATGGTTGAATCTGAAGTTGCTGATTATACATTGGGAACTTCTTATCCGAACGAGTTCCTAAATTCACTAAATCCACCTAGTTTACCACCGTTTGCCCTCGAGCTAAAAGTGGGTTGTCCAGTTATGTTGTTGAGAAACCTCGCACCGAAAGATGGTCTTTGTAATGGAACGAGATTAATGGTTGTTAGACGTGCATCACGAATAATTGAAGCTTAAATCTTAACTGGAGATAAAGCTGGCAACTTAATATTTATTCCAAGAATATCTCTAACACCTTCATCTTCGGAACTCTCTGTTCAAATGACAAGGCGTCAATTTCCTATTCGTTTAGCGTATGCGATGACAATAAATAAAGCTCAAGGGCAATCAGTGAAGTTTGTTGGAATTGACTTACGAACGCTTATTTTCAGTCATAGACAGTTTTATGTTGCGTTATCTAGATGTACTTCTTCAAACCGAGTAAATATATTATTGCCAGAAGATGGGATTAATTCGACTGCAAATATTATTTATCCTGAAGTTCTATTGTAGTGTTTAAAGGTATACTTCTACGTTTACAACTGTTTATAATTGCCAAAACTTTATTCTCTATTATATTGATTACTTTGATATTACCAATGCTATTATTTTATTTTTACATTGAATTGTCTCTTTCTTACTCTCTCTTATCAATTTTTTTCGCAGCTCTCAAGATGACAAGCTTTACCATTGGCATTTCAAGAATGGAAAATAAACCTTTATCTCTCTTAACTCCCGAAGTTCTTCATTCTCTCCAAGTAAGTACATCTCCTACTAGCTGCTTCCTTCTATCACCATCTTTGTTTTCTTCTTTTATTTTTTTTCATCGTCTTTATCACAGTTTTCACTACTAATGGTGCAGCAAAGCTCATTTCTCTGTCTAATTGCTTCATTCGGTTGTATACTATGGAGTTCTCAACAGAGAACCCTCTACCAATATGGAGTTCTCAACAGATAAGCCTCTACCAATACCGAAGTTCTTCATTCTTTCCAAGTAAGAACATCTGCTGCTAACATATTTCCTTTTATCATCATCTTTGTTTTCTTCTTGTATTTATGTTTATGGTTTTTATGCAAGTTCTCACTACTACTACTAATTGTGCAGCAAAGCTTATTTCTCTGTCTAATTGATTCATTCGGTTGATGCTTCCTTCTCTCATAATCTTTGTTATCAAATTTATTTGGGTCAGCTTTATTTTAATTGGTCACTCTCTTTTTTTGTCGCAGGTATAAAGATCAGGCCTCTTTGCCATTGGCAGCCAGACAATGAAAAATCATGTTTTATCACTCTTAACACTCTTCAATTAATGTTGCGTTTTTTACAGCTTTACTAACTCAAAATGGTGCAGAAAAGCTAATTTTTCTTTCTAATTCGTTTATTAATTCAGCTGCAAACTATAGTTAGTAAACCTTTTGGTTTCTTATCTGTATTGCTGGTGCTACTCTGTTTCACAACTCAATGCACATATATTTACTTTCTCTTATGGTAATAGCAGTGGGTTCACGATATCCATTGCAACTTTCAGTACTAATGCTACAGGATAGCTGATTTCTCTATCTACTTCCTTCCTTTGGTTGCGTACAATGGTTAGTAATTCCCTCTACCCTCAATTTCGACATCCCCCTCTCTGTATCTCTTTTCCCACTCTCACTCAATCCCATTTTTTCAGTCTTAACTCTCTTCAATTACTGCATTATTTTTTAGACCTTTAGTAACTATATAACAGCTTTTGGAGTTCTCAAGATGACAGGCTTTGCCATTGGCATTTCAAGAATGGAAAATCAACTTTTATCTCTCTTAACTCCCGAAGTTCTTCATTATCTCCAAGTAAGTACATCTCCTGCTAACTGCTTCCTTTTATCATCATCTTTGTTTTCTTCTTTGATTTTCTTTCATCTTCTTTATGACAGTTTTCACTACTAATGGTGCAGCAAAGCTCATTTCTCTGTCTAATTTCTTCATTTGGTTGTATACTATAGAGTTCTCAACAGAGAAGCCTCTACCAATACCGAAGTTCTTCATTATCTGCAAGTAAAAACATCTGCTGCTAACCTATTTCCTTCTATCATCATCTTTGTTTTCTTCTTTTATTTTTGTTCATGGTTTTTATGCAACTTCTCACTACTACTACTAATTGTGCAGCAAAGCTTATTTCTCTGTCTAATTGATTCATTCGGTTGATACTTCCTTCTCTCATAATCTTTGTTATCAAATTTATTTGGGTCAGCTTTATTTTAATTGGTCACTCTCTTTTTTTGTCGCATGTATGAAGATCAGGCCTCTTTGCCATTGGCAGCCAGACAATGAAAAATTATGTTTTATCTCTCTTACCATTCTTCAATTAATGTTGCGTTGTTTACAGCTTTAGTTACTCAAAATGGTGCAGAAAAGCTAATTTTTCTTTCTAATTCGTTAATTAATTCAGTTGCAAACTATAGTTAGTAAACCTTTTGGTTTCTTATCTGTATTGCAGGTGCTACTCTGTTTCGCAACTCAATGTACATATATTTACTTTCTCTTATGGTAATAGCAGTGGGTTCATGATTTCTCTGTCTACTTCCTTCCTTTGGTTGCATATAATGGTTACTAATTCCCTCTACTCTCAATTTCGACCTCCCCCTCTCTAGATCTCTTTCCCCACTCTCACTCAATCCCGTTTTTTAAGTCTTAACTCTCTTCAATTACTGCACTATTGTTTAGACCTTTCAGTGTTTCCGAATTCGAAAAGAAGTCTACATACTACTCATTCTTGGGATTTCATGGGTCTGGACAACGACGAACCAATGGAAATTTCAGGTTACTCTACCAGGAACCAAGAAAATGTTATTATCAGTTTCATTGATACAGGTAATTAGGAAACTCATCCCAGTACCATTAATAAGGCCAGGTCTCTTTGTTATATAAACAAGGAATTTACACATTCCGCCACCCATCAACAAAGGCTAGAGAAAATAAAAAGATATCCATTCTCATTTCATTATTTAGTTGAAAATAAGTTGTTTAAGATAAGGAGGACTTAACAGGTTGCTTAATGTCTTAATGCTGACTGACAATGGGTCTTTAGTTGACACACATTTTGTATATATTCTTCTGTAATTCCTTCATCCACACTACATCTTCTTTTTTTAATCCTTTTTTTCTCTTTTTAATGGTTCTTTTAAAAGTCACAAAGATGTTTGCTAATAATCAAGACAAAACCCAATTTCATTATAAAATTTGCTTGATTTCTATGGACACCTATTAATTACAGTTATACATAGATTTCTTGCTTTTGGAACTCTTACCTATTTCCATGCTTCTATATCAAAGCTATATATTCAATTTAACTAGGTCATGTTTTGATTTCATTTACTTTTGTTCAGGAATATGGCCGGAATCACCAAGTTTCAGTGACCGCCATATGCCTCTAGTGCCCTCTAGGTAGAAGGGAGAATGCCAAGCTGGAGAAGAATTTAATGCTTCATCCTGTAACTGGTTTAACTGAGCAAAAATTCTTTAATGTAGACGCTTTCTCCACATATTTCAAGATAAGGAATCTTCTTCAGTTTTCTTCAATTATTCAATCATTGTGTAGGAAAGTGATAGGGGCTAGGTATTATGTAAGTGGGTATGAAGCCGAATAAGGTTCCTCACGGATGGAGAAATTCAGATCTCCCAGAGACAGCTGTGGCCATGGAAGCTACACAACATCAACAGCTGCTGCTCGATATGTGACAAACATGAATTTTAGTGGCCTTGCTGCTGGAGGAGCCAGAGGAGGTGCACCAATGTCTAGGATTGCAGTACTTCTAATTTGTTAATTAATTCAGTTGCAAATTATAGTTAGTAAACCTTTTGGATTTCTCAACAGAGAAGCATCTACCAGTACCCAACTTTATCATTCTCTTTAAGTAAGTGGTCTTCTACTAGCTGCTTCCTTCTCTTATAATCTATGTTCTTTTTTTTCATTCCAATACATCTATTGTTTTGTGTACAAATTATTTTCATTATAACGGTGCGTTCATGCTCTTCATGTCAATTTTCACTATTGCGATAGAAAATCTGATTTCTTTCTCTAATTGGTTCATTCAGTTGCATACTAATTCGTTAATTAATTCAGTTGCAAACTATAGTTAGTAAACCTTAGGGTTTCTTATCTATATTGCAGGTACTACTCTGTTTGGCAACTCAATGCAAATGTATTTACTTTCTCTTATGGTAATAGCAGTGAGTTCATGATATTCATTGCAACTTTCAATACTAATGCTATAGGAAAGCTGATTTCTCTGTCTACTTCCTTCCTTCGGTTGCATACTAGGGTTAGTAATTTTCTCCACCCTTAATTTCGACCTCCCCCTCTCTGTATCTCTTTCCCTTCTCTCTTACTCAATCACATTTTATCACTCTTAATTCTCTTCAATTACGGTTGTATTTTTTAAAGCTTTAGTAACTATATAACAGATTTTGGAGTTCTCAATAGAGAAGCATCTACCGATACCCAACTTTATCATTCTCTTTAAGTAAGTGGATCTTCTACTAGCTGCTTCCTTCTCTTATAATCTTTGTTCTTTTTTTTCATTCCAATACATTTATTGTTTTGTGTACAAATTATTTTTATTATAACGGTGCGTTTATGCTCTCCATGTCAATTTTTACTATTGCGATATAAAATCTGATTTCTTTCTCTAATTGGTTCATTCAGTTGCAAACTAATTCGTTAATTAATTCAGTTGCAAACTATAGTTAGTAAACCTTTGGGTTTCTTATCTATATTGCAGGTACTACTCTGTTTGGCAACTCAATGCACATGTATTTACTTTCTCTTATGGTAATACCAGTGAGTTCATGATATTCATTGCAACTTTCAGTACTAATGCTACAGGAAATTTGATTTCTCTATCTACTTCTTTCCTTCGATTGCATACTATGGTTAGTATTTTCCTCTACCCTTAATTTCGACCTCCCCCTCTCTGTATCTTTTTCCCCTCTCTCTTACTCAATCACATTTTATCGCTCTTAATTCTCTTCAATTACTGCTGTATTTTTTATAGCTATAGTAACTATATAACAGATTTTGGAGTTCTCAACAGAGAAGCATCTACCGGTACCCAACTTTATCATTCTCTTTAAGTGGATCTTCTACTAGCTGCTTCCTTCTCTTATAATCTTTGTTTTTTTCTTTCATTCCAATACATCTATTTTTTTTGTACAAATTATTTTTATTATAACGGTGCGTTCATGCTCTTGATGTCAATTTTCACTATTGCGACATAAAATCCGATTTCTTTATTTAGTTGGTTCATTCAGATGCATACTATGGAGTTCTCAACAGAAAAGCCTCTAACGATACTGAAGTTCTTCATTCTCTCCAAGTAAGTACATCTGCTGCTAGCTACTTCCTTTTATCATCATCTTTGTTTTCTTCTTTCATTTTTGTTCATGGTCTTTATTACAGTTTTCACTACTAATGGTGCATCAAAGCTCATTTTCCTGTGTAATTGGTTCATCGAGTTGCATACCTATAATTTATCCACTTTTTGAATGTTCTAGTTTTTCTTCTTTGTCATTGTGAGATGAGAAAGCAAATTGTTGATTAGTTCATACTTTAATTCACTCTTCTTCATTTATTTGCAGGTTCTCTATATACTAATCCAAAGAGAAATGATGAATGCATCGTTCGAGATATCAATCATCTCTTTCATAAAAACTTATTTAAAGTAGCTGACATTACTTCTTTTTTCTATAGCACATAAATATTACTGTTCATCATCTTTAAGGGTGATTTGTTTATAGATGAGTTTTGTTTTTAGCATTTCGTTGCACTTTTCAGCTTTACTTTTATTCAATGTTAACTGCGACTGATGTACAATAGTATAGATGAATTGAAAGATCACTCAGAGAATAATGGCTAAATAAAGAATAATTGTTCTTTTCTTTATGAATTCATTCTCAATATCTATTCCGTTATAATTCCAAACGCACTAATTCGTTTGCCATATCACACACGCGTTGCGTGTCTAAAGAGGCAAACCGGCTATTGACTGTCCCAGAGGCCTTGCGCGTGAGGAGAAAATGGATAATTATTTTTGACGAGCTAAATTATTCGAATATTCAAACCCTAACGCGTATAGTACGCGCAAAGCTTACGTAGCAGGTGTATGGTTGCGCGCGAAGCGTGCATTATAGAAACGTGCGTAGCACGTTTGGACATCCAATCCAGCTTTGTTCACTAACAATAGATAAATTTGAGTTACGTATTTTACCAGCCTGTGAGGTTGATGTGAACGAGATCAGCAAGGAGGGCCCCACGAGATCAGCACACAATCAACACAATCAAGGAGAGTTTATCAGTTTTAGTAGTTTTAGGATTTATAAACTTTACTTGTTTTGGAATTCTAGTTTTAATAAGAGTTTACTTTTTAGTAGGATTTTAATTCTTAGTTGTAATAGGATTGGGATTGATTCTAGGAGCTAGCTTGGGGCTCAAGTCGATCTCCTCTATAAATAAGGCCAATCAACCATAGGTTTAGAGTAGATTTGAGTTAAGTTTATTTGAATAAAATTTAGAGAGATTTTGACATTGGTTAAATGTGGGATGTTTCGATTTTATTAACTAGTTTACACCAGAATTAGTATCAAAGCCTAATCGGCCCCGGAAAGACGATCGACAAGGATGACTAAAAGAGATGGACGACCTGAAGATTGGGAGGCTCCGATCAGCGAGACGGCAGTAGAGTTGAGCAATATCACGACCCTACTTCGAGACATGGTTGCGAGGTTCCCGCAAATAGCGGTTAACCCTCTTACTCCGCCGCCGACAGTCGATGTTCCCCCTCCTCCTCCACTCACCAATGAACTCCCACTTCCACCCATCTAGGACGAATATCCCGACGAGGATGATTTTGTTGTCCCAGCCCCAGTCGAACCACAAATCGCTTCCACACCACTCTTAGACGTTGAGAAAGCTACTCCACGTTATATTACCCATGTGATGTTTCAAAGGACCCTTTTGCAGTTCCCAAACGGCTTGACGATGTGCCAAAAACCATCAACCAGTCCAGCAACGCTTTTTTACGGTTTCAGCCTTGCTGCACTGACAACACTACGAAGAAACCTTATGGTTGTGCTACGCAACCCTCATTATCGCAGCAACATCAGTTCCTTGTTTCAACTGGTTGGTATCTTTTACGTTGTTCTCGTGCTTGTGTTGCACCGTTCCTCTAAATGCAGCGAAATCTACCCATTTTTTTCAGTTGTATGGTGCCTTTTTCATCGCGCACGATTAAAACCATCGGATCCCACCAAGGTCATCGATCCAGCACTGATGGCCATAACAGTAGGCCATTAATTTTCTATTTGGGTAAAGGTTATTGGGGGAGGTTATTGCACCCCTTATAACGCTCCCTCTTGTGGGGCCTACATGCAATGCATCCATGGGCTAATTTTTTTTAGAGGATGTGAATCTAATCTAACCTCTGTAATAGCTATTTTAAAACAACCTGTATAAAGGAGTATGTGTAATGAAGCAAAAAAAATTATAGATTCTTTGAAAATAAAATATAACTAACCCCCAAATCCCCACGGGGCTGCTTTAACCCACACTTAAGAGAGAAGGTTTTGTTAACCCAATAATAGATAATAGATTGGGTCATATGTTTATAATTTAGGTTTTTTTAACCCACACTAAGAGCGAGGATTTTGCTAACCCAAGGCTTTTCCTATAGTATATTATAATAGATAGATTGGAAATAGTAAAAATGGAGATCTGGGCCGGGAGTGGCAAAAGCGAGAACCATCCGATTCCAATACGGCTGGTTGTCTATGGAAGCAATCCGCTTCTGGACTTTATGATACTGTAAAGACATTGGCTAAGGCACGAGATATCATAGTTCTCAAAGAACTTCATGTCGGTGGCACTGGCTTTGGCACCTGCAAATCGCTGGTATTCTTCAAGCACAGAAGGCAAGCACCAATTCTGCAATTTCCTCAAACAATTGATAACACAGCCCGTCCGATGTTGTTCATGCAAAAATAGAATAAATAATGAATCCCTGGCTAACAAGGTCCAATAAAGAGTATATCATCATATTAAAAAATTACTTCACTCTAAAACTTCTAACCTCTTCAAATTCACCTTTAAAAATTAATATTTGAGGGGTCAAATAGTTACCAATTTTTAAGAAGTAATTTGAGGGGGTTAAGAAATTTTAGAACGAGCTGATTTTTTTATATGATTATATACATAATAAGGAAAACATCCTCTAAAAAACTCAACACCTGGATGCATCACATGTGGGCCCCTCAAGAGGGGGCGTTCTAAGAGGGGGTGCAATAACCTCCCTCAAGGTTATTTGCTTTTTGGGTTTTTGAAGTTGGGTGTGGAGCCCACATATGGTGTAAGCTGTTTGCTTACGGTTGAAACAAGTTCCCTTACTACAATTGGTTTCCTGCAAGTGACGTGTTACGTTGGTAGTAGGAAAAAAATCATAGTAATTCTGTTTTAATCTACGTAACAACGACACTTCATTTTTTTTTAATTTTGCGGTGTCGGATACTCGGACGCTCAGACACTCGTGTTGACACTTGTGGATACTTCAATGGGTACTTACACATAATCGTGTTAGAACGTATTATATAGTTCTAAGTTAATGTCTCTTGTGTATTATGTAACAATGTTAGTTCTAAAAATACAAATTATAACTAAAATTAAAGCATATAATGATTGATACATAAATAAGTATGCATGTGTATAGCCGTGTCCGCGTACTGGGTGTTGTTAAGTCACCGTGTCGGACACCTCGTACCCGTGTCGGACACCGACACCCGTACTCGTATCAATGTTACATAGGTTTTAATTAAGAAAACTCTTAAAATTTTGAGATAGGAAGATAACACCCATTCAAACAACTTTCATGAAGGAACCATTTCGAAATTACTGTTATAAACATGTGAAAAACTACAATGAAGTTACTGCTTCCAGAAAACTCTGATTAAGTAGCAATTTCAATAGAGAGGAGAAGAGAAGTACATACCTATCATATTGGCCGCCTATTCGTAATAAAGAACTTTTGAAAATGATCTTTCAGAATGATATTTGATGTACCCATTGGGCGGCCATACGTCTCGAATGCTTTGAAGGTATGAATAAGTAACCCTGGATATTCTCTCCTAATGCAATTATAAAAGTTATCACTTTGTACCCCAAAGTGAACCTGTGATAACAAATTTTGAGTTAATGTTAATCAATTTTTATAATCAAAAAAATCTAAAGAAAAAAGAAAGTATTCAAAACTAATTTAGATAACTATCATGAACTACTACAGCAAAATGAGATGAATTATTCATTACATTATCTCAATGTTTTATTGAGTTTTTTTAAGCGATACGATGGGGTTAAGGGAACCCAACCAAACAACAAAAAGATAGAAACTAATGTCGAAACTACACATTTCCCCTTGAATCCTCAAAGATGATGTCTTTAAGATCTTGGGTGAAAGAACTTGGGGTAAATTCAAAAAATTCAGTAGTAGGACGAAGACTAGCAATGAAATCAACAGCTCGATTAGATTCGCACATGGACTATGTGAAACTTCTCAAATGAGGGAATGTAACATTGAATGCGTCTCCATATACCTCTAGCCTGCTATGGAACGTTCTCACCATTGTTGGAGAAGAAAGATAAAGCCACCTTAGAATTAGTACAAACACAAACACGGACTAGATTAATAATACATGGTATCCCTCGCCATTGTTTTATTACTTGGTGGGTGATAAGAACTAACTCTTATCAAGATGAATTTGCTTCTGTGGGACCCAATGCAATGGTTGTAGAACTCAAGCAAAGTGGTGAAGTGGCACGTGATGCAAGTAAAGCAATTTCTAATGTGGCAGGTTGATGAATCGTGGAGTAGCAATAGTTAGAGTTTCTTATTTTCAAGTTGCTTAGTTTAGTAGTTTCTTATTGCTTAAGTTTAGGAGTTTCGTATTCTTAGTTAGTTTCTTATTTGATGGTAGTTTCCTATTTGAGTTTGATTTCTTAGATTATTTGGAACTCTAATTAACTATTATAAATACCCATCATTGGGGTCGAGAACAGCAGAGAAGAAAATAAAGAAGTTTAGTTTTATTTAATTGTTCTTGTTCGTGATTTATCAGTTATCAGTGGATAGGAATCCAGTTGATTCCTATCAATTGGTATCATAGCCTTGATCCTTGTATGACCAAGACTCGACATCAGAAACAGTTTGCGATGGAAGAAGCAATTGAACGATTGGCTACAAACATGGCTGACATGGTTACGCTCAACAAGCAATTCGTCACCAGTTTGATCTATTCATGGAAGGCCGTGACGGGGGATCTCCTTCCTCTACAACGCCAGGTTTTCGTGGATCAGCTTCACACCGAACCGAAGAAGATAGGATGGGAAAATTATTTTTCCCTCGTTTTGAAGGCAACGATCCCAAGGGTGCTTCATCAAGTCGAATTGTATTTCGACTTCTACAATATCCCTCCCGAACCACAAGTTCGCCTCGTTGGATTTCATTTTGATGGTAAGGCCTTACAGTGGCACAAGTGGATGAAGAAGGCATCGCTCAACGACACTTGGTCTGGTTTCTCCACGGCCTTATTGAATCGCTTTGGATGAACTCGTTATGAAGACCCTGCTGCAGCACTCGCCAAGATTAGACAAATTGGTACAATCGAGGAGTACCAGGATGAGTTTGAGCGTCTCTCTAATTTAGTTACTGACCTATCAGAGGAGTTTCTGGTCAGTTGTTATATTGGAGGTTTGAAAGACAAGGTTCATCTAGAAACACAGTCGTTTAGCCCGGAAACTCTTGTGGAAGCCATAGGCATTGCTCGTCTACAAGACACGAAGATTTCACTTCGTTGTCAACCTGAAAGATTCTCTACCCGTACTTACCCTCCACCACCTCGCCTCTCTTCACAACCCATTGCAGCCAGACCCATCACCGTTAGACCACCATCAGCATTGCCCCTACCAGCCACGACGCCACCACCTTCTCAACCTATTATTCGTCGTTTAACACCAGCTGAGGCTAAGGCTCATCGACAAAAACAGTTATGTTATAACTGTGATGAACGATGGTTCCGTGGTCATCGATGTAAAACACAAACTTTGTATTTGATCGAAGGTGAAGAAGGGGATGATGAACACCTCACGGTTGAATACATAGAAGATGATGAGGATGGAGTGGCAGCCGTGATTTCAGTACATGCCCTAGCAGGTTCTAATACACCATAGACTATGCGAGTACAAGGAGACATCAAGCGGTCGAAGGTCACCATATTGATAGATTCGGGCAGCACTCACAATTTCATTGATCCCTCCATTCCCAAGCGTTTAAATATTGAGATTCTTAATGATGATCGCTTTGAGGTAATGGTTGCTAATGGCAATCGCTTGCCATGTATGAGACGATGTTCGGGGATAGAATTTCGCCTCCAAAATTACTCTTTTACGAGTGATTTTCATGTATTGACCCCTGGCAGTTGACGTGGTTTTGGGTGCTCAATGGCTTCAAACTTTGGGTGCAATCAGCTGGGATTTCAAATGGCTCATAATGGAGTTTACAGTACGAGGACAAAAGATACGCCTATTGGGTGATCAGACCCATCATGCAAGAATTGTTTCATCTCACACCATTGAGCGTTTGATGAAAAAGGGTGCACAAGGATTATTTTGCCAAATTCAACCTACATCAACTGATACAGGTACTCCTCAAATTCCTAGTGAGATCATGAACTTAATTTCAGCTTTTGGAGACGTCTTTGCCATGCCTACCCATCTACCACCTCAACGTGATCATGACCACCAAATTACGTTGCTGCCGGGAACGGCACCCATCAATGTTCGACCATATCGCTATGCACACTATCAAAAGGCTGAAATTGAAAGACTAGTGAAGGAACTACTCGAGACCGGCATGATACGCCCTAGTACCAGCCCTTTTATCCTCGGTTCTACTCGTTAAAAAAAAGGATGGCACATGGCGCATGTGCATCGACTACCGATCTCTGAATCAAGCTACCATTAAAGATAAGTTTCCAAACCCTATCATTGATGAATTATTAGATGAGCTGCATGGGGCACAATATTTTTCTAAGTTAGATTTACACTCCAGTTATCATCAAATCCGGATGCATGAATCCGATATATCCAAGACGGCATTTCGAACACATGATGGACACTATGAAATTTTAGTGATGCCATTTGGATTGACCAATGCCCCCTCTACCTTCCAACAACTAATGAGTGATATATTTCGTCCCTATTTACGTCGATGTATTTTGTTCTTTGATGATATTTTAATATATAGCAAGGCTTGGCCTGATCACTTGGACCATTTACGCCTTACTTTTCAAATCTTACAGGATAATAGATTGGCGGTAAAACTTAACAAGTGTTCCTTTGGTAAGAAGGAAACAGAGTATTTGGGGCATATTATATCATCATTAGGGGTAGCCGCTGACCCAACAAAAATCGAGAGCATGATCCAATGGCCTCAACCGAAAACAATTAAAGCATTGCGAGGGTTTCTTGGACTCACCGGCTACTACAGGAAATTTGTGCAAAATTATGGGAAAATCGCTCACCCATTAACTCAACTTCTCAAAAACGACAACTTCAGATGGACTTCCGAAGCAGATTCTGCCTTTGCAGCTCTCAAACAGGCAATGTCCTCCACACCTGTACTTGCTCTTCCTGATTTCTCTAAACCATTTATTATTGAATGTGATGCTAGCGGCCATGGGTTAGGGGCGGTTGTAATGAAGGAACGACGTCCTATTGCTTACACAAGTAAGGTGTTATCACCTCGCCACTTAGGTCTTTCTACGTATGAGAAAGAACTTTTAGCTATCGTTCATGCTGTAACCAAATGGCGTCCATATCTCTTGGGTAGGCGTTTCATCATTCACACAAATCAGCAAAGCCTTAAACATTTTTTGGAGGCTAGAGCTACAACTCCTGCACAACAAAAGTGGTTAACCAAGCTCCTTGGTTATGATTATGACATCGTCTACAAAAAAGGGATTGAAAATAAGGTCGCCGATGCCTTATCTCGAATGTTTGATGGATGTGAAAGTTTTGCCATTACTTACAGTAGCTGCACATGAAGATTTGAACAAGGAGTTAAGGGCAGATCCGTGGAATCAAGACAAGATAGCCAAGTTGACACACTCCAGTTTTGCAGCAAAACATTATTCCATGTAGGATGGTTTATTAAAGCACCATCAGCAACTTGTGCACAGTCCAACGTTCAGGTGGAGGGAGGTATTACTCCATGAGTTTCATGCAACACCTATTGCTGGCCATTCGGGATATTTGAAGACCATGAAACGCTTGAATCACCTTTTTTACTGGCAAGGAATGCGTTAAGATGTTAAAGATTACATTGCTAAGTGTGAGGTATGCCAACGAAACAAGTATGATACGTTGGCACCTGCAGGTCTTCTTCAACCTCTACCTATACCCACCACAATTTGGTTTGAAATATCTATGGATGCCAAGTTCTTACGGGAACACTGTGATTTTTGTGGTGGTAGATCGTCTTACAAAGTATGCCCACTTTATGGCACTTCGACATCCATACACAGCAATTTCAATTGCTAGGAAGTTTGTGGAGGAAATTGTTAAGTTATACGGTTTTCCTAGTTCCATTATTTCAGATCGAGATGTTGTTTTCACAAGAAATTTTTGGAAGGAGCTTTTTAGATTGCAAGGAACCCAACTCAAGATTAGCTCCTCGTACCTCCCCCAAACTGATGGGCAAACAGAAGTGGTAAATAGATGCCTGGAGACATATTTGCGTTGCTTTGCTAGACATAAACCCAAGAGTTGGTCTTCTTGGCTTCATTGGGCGGAATATTGGTATAACACCACGTACCATACATCTGCCAAGATGACCCCATTTGAGGCTCTATACGGCATTTCTCCTCCTGTGTTCCTTACCTATGTTCCGGGAGAGGCTCAGGTCACACCTTTGGATGCGGCATTGATTAGGCGGGATCATATCTTAGTTGTTCTCAAGGATAACCTTAATCTCGCTCACAACCGGATGAAGCAGCAAGCTGATACTAAACGATCTAACAAGCAATTTCAAGGTGATAATGTGTATTTAAAACTCCAACCCTATCGGCAGCATTCAACAGTTCGACGGGGAGTTCAGAAGCTTTCTCCAAGGTTTTATGGACCTTACAAAATCCTTACATGTGTGGGAAAAGTTGTTTATGAGTTGGAGCTTCCAATCGGTTCTCGAATCCATCCGATATTTCACGTATCGAATTTAAAGAAGGTTGTCGATCCCAAGATCACGATTACAGCTTCCTTACCTGACCAACTCGAAGATGATGATGTTGATGCTGATATTTCTCTTGCTAATCTTGACCTTGGGGATGCAATGGTGGTAGAACTCAAGCAAAGCGGTGAAGTGGCACGTGATGCAAGCAAAGCAATTTCTAATGTGGCAAGTTGATGACTCGTAGAGTAGCAATAGTTAGAGTTTTTTATTTTCAAGTTGCTTAGTTTAGTAGTTTCTTATTGCTTAAGTTTAGGAGTTTCTTATTCTTATTTAGTTTCTTATTTGATGGTAGTTTCCTATTTGAGTTTGGTTTCTTAGATTATTTGGAACTCTAATTATCTATTATAAATACCCAACATTGGGGTCGAGTACAGCAGAGAAGAAAATAAAGAAGTTTAGTTTTATTTAATTGTTCTTGTTCATGATTTATCTGTTATCAGTGGATAGGAATCCAGCTGATTCCTATCAGTGGGCCCTCACACGTAGCTTGAAAACAAAATATAAGTTAAGCACTTGCAGTGTGGATATTGATATCAGTTTTATGTTCTGTACTATGCTAGTGTTGAAGATGACATACACCTATTTTTTTGGATGTCCTTATTCTCAGCTTATTTGGAGAGGATTGTTTGCTGCCTTTTGGTACTCAAGGGGAATGTTTCTAGATTGGGATCAAGAGATCCAATAGTGTATTTCACAATTTTCTGGAGATAGATTTTTGTGATGCTACCCTTAAAAGGCTTACTTTAAATGCCTTCTTCTATCACATATGGGCTGAAAGGAACCAAAGATGCTTATCTAACAATAATCATCCTGCTGAAATTGTTACGAGGAAATTAACGGATAATGTTCATTTTAAACTATCTACTGTAGACAGGAAAGCCCTCAATACTGATAAGAATTGCCAACTATTCCAACGATGGAGAATTGATGCAACCTATATTTGCAATAAGCCTATTGCTTGTGTCTGGAAGAGACCTCAGGAAGATGAAGTAATGATTAATACAAATGGCTCTTTATACTCTACAAGTGCTGGTTATGGTGCTATAACCTTGACAAAAAAGATAATTTAAACTTTGGTTATAACCTTGACAAAAAAGATCAGTTTGGTATAGTATATAAAGTAAAGATATCAATAGTTGATGGAAATGTAAGAACATACCGCAGTACAAGAATTGCTGAGGTAGTGGGCATTTGTATTGCGCATGAATCGCAGGAGATCTTGTGTTAACGTGTAGTTATATACTTTGGATGCTTGCAATGGTTTAGTCGGTTTAAGGACCGACTTATCGGGCATCTTTTTATCCCATTCACACGCATTGAACTTTTCTAGTTCAGCCAAAAAGTCATTGGCCGTCTTCGAAAAACTTTTACTGCAGTTAGCGGCATTGATCATCTCTACTGTTGGATTAATGAAATCAAGGCATTTGGAAGGTTCCCAAAATAGTGGATGCCGCAATAAAACCCTTGGGTCCAAATGGTTACCAAAAGAAACTAAAGACCTGGTAATAACAAAAAAAAAAATATTCATTAATACAAAGTTTTTTCACAAATTTATTTTTTGCTAAAAAGAGAAAGAACTAAGAAAATTCTTACCAGTGAAATCTTCCATATAGAAAATCGATACCCTCTTCAGACTTAACAACACCATTGTTGTCTTTCAAACAATGTTCAATAATTTGTACAAGACAAGTACAATCTGCAATACAGTTTAGTAAGATTTATTATAACATTAATTTACTCAAAATAATCAGCAATTGAATAAATTTCATACCATCTTCTGCTGAATTTTGATTCTTAACCATTCCAGTTAGCTTTGAGCGAAACTGGCCTTTTCCTTCCATTGTTACTACAATGTTATCAGCAGTCAAATTTCTGTGTGTCAAGCCTTTGTCCCATAGTTCAAACAACCCTTCAATCACACCTCTAAATCAAAATGAAAAAGACAAACGTTAAAAATATTAATTAAAATTAAATTTACATTTATATAATAGTTAAATAGAAATAAAATTAAACATTACTAATATACTACCTAAACATCTTTATGAACATCGGAGTTTGTTGATAACTGGTGCTGTTACGAGATGAACACTCTTCAACATGTCCAAGACATCCGAGTCACACAATATATCTTTACCCTTCAGATCTTTATCCTTTAGATCTCTTAGAGTACACAAATAGTACTCAAAAATGTGAAAATGAGTCAGCTTTTTCTTCCCAACGTAGAAGAGGGAATGTGGGATGATATTTTCTTGACTCAGTTCAACCTGTTTTTCGTAATGTCTGGCAATAACGCTTCTTCCATGGAGAGTTCCTCTAAATGCTTTTATCTCATCCTTTGAATTACTTGGACTTCCGTAGATTGTAGTCTCATTTATCCTTACCTTCGCACTTAATTCATGGGAAGAAGCACTTCTTTTATTCTTTTTATCTCCTAATGCCTGGAATAATAAGTTCATAATTTTCAGATCAATCAGAGAAGTTAAAGGGCCTGAAACACAGAAAAAAAAGTCACTTCCATGCTGTCAAGCAAAAAGACCTAGTTTTAAGGCAAAATAGGGTCGAACAGAAAATTTTGTATCTCCCAATTTAGCCCTTGGATTGGCCTGAATTTTTGACACAAGGTAGAAGAAACATTAAAACTTTCAGGTCGATTAGAGTACGGAAAGATGTCCATCCATCACAAACATACCATTGGTTTTACAGCGCTATGTAAAACGAGATTCATGTTTCTACCTTGAAACTAAACGTTCTCTAGTTTAAAACCCCAACCCATAATCACTAGTAATTTGACTCAAAACTACACAATGATTATATATCAACAATAAGAGGATATTACAAGATTGAAATCCAACTCATGAAATCAGAACCATCTGAACTTTCTTTAGAAAAATTCAAATCCCATACCACAAATTGCATAAACATTTCGGCAGAGAAAAATTCAAATCCCATACCACAAATCGCATAAACATTTCGGCAGAGTTCTATTTATTTTAAGTAGTTAAAGCAAGTTTCACCTTCCGATGTTCATGAACATCCGAGCCTCCGCTTCGGTTTGAAGGATCTTCAGTGGTTTCTAGAGCTTGGACTTTGTCCGCCTCATATTCCTTATTAACAGTAGCAGTAGCAAAGCCTTGACGAAAGACATCGAGTTCTTCTTTAAGAGCAACAGAGATAGACTGATGGAGCATTTCCAACTCTTTGATGATAGCGAGGACACAGGGTTTTGATCTGATTAGTTCTTCTTCATCACGGTTAAGGGTTTTCCCCTTCTTAGAATTCATGTCTCGTTCCTTTTCAAGGATCTGAGTGTACTTTCTCTTTCCGGATTTGAGACGACTGCTAATTAGGCTTAGAACTGGTTCCTCTTTCACTCCTGAAGCCACTGGGTCCTCCATTGTACCGAGCTCTTAGGGACAGGAAAAATAGAGCCGTGAACTCTAAGAGACGGGGTGGGTCTCTCCTTCACTGATAGGTTTCCATAGAGTGAATGGTGCCGAACCCCCGGGTATGTTTTTGTTCATAATACCACATTACCACCCGCTGCTCCATCTCCGTCTCTTACACAGTACAACTGAAACCCCACCCTCAAAACCCCTTCTCTTCCCAACACCACCATCACAAACCACCCATCAGTCAAAGAGAGACCCACCCCGTCTCTTAGAGTTCACGGCTCTGTTTTTCCTGTCCCTAAGAGCTCCGTACAATGGCGGACCCAGTGGCTTCAGGAGTGAAAGAGGGACCAGTTCTAAGCCTAATTAGCAGTCGTCTCAAACCCCGAAAGAGCCATGTGAGAGAGAGGGAAATGGAGCCGCTGGTAGTAATTAAGTATTAGGGACAGGGTTTTGCTTTCACTGATGTGTGATTTGTGGTGGTGGTGTTGGGAAGAAAAGGGGTTTTGAGGGTGGGGTTTCAGTTGTACACTATTACATAGCCGTGTGTGAGAGACGGAGATGGAGCAGCGGGTGGTAATGTGGTATTATGAAGAAAAACATACCTGGGGGTTCGGCACCATTCACTCTATGGAAACCTAAAACCCACGAAGAAGCTAACTCCACACTATTCAGTTCTTTGAAACAGAGATTACTCTAATGGCTTCACTCTCTCTTTCCCTCTCTAAAGACATACAGAAACCTTTTTTTCACTCTCTCTCTCTCTTAATATTTTTGGACAAAACCTTTTTTTCTCCCGCGTCTGAAGACTCTCTACTTAAACGGGAAAATTTTAGCTGTCGCCCACTCGCGCTGCACCACCCTTTTGAGGCATGGTTTTCTCACTTGGCCGACTTCGATTGGACTCGATCACCACCATGAGACAAAGATCTTCTTTCTAAAGGGATTCGATTCAGAACTATTATATGTCCAAGGTCCAATACTGAAATCATTTCAGAGCTTTTCCCTGACTTTGTCCGTGTCAACAAACAATTTGAAATACCTCGACTTTTTTACTAGCTAATTATCCACTACCAAGCTCGGCACGTTATGGACTCGGTGTAACTCGGCCTTGACTCGGTTGGTTCGACTCGGTAGACTCGGATCTACTTTTTTTATTTTCTTTTTCACATTTTTAGATCTTCTTTGACTTGAGACTGACTCGTGTGACTCGGCCTTGACTCGGTTGACTCGCTCGATTTGACTCAGTTGACTCGCTTGATTTGACTCGGTCGACATGAGTCTATTTCCTTTTTCTTAGCTTTTTTGTATATTTTTTAGCTCGTTAATGACTCAGTAGTGACTCGGGCTCGGACTCGATTACCACCGAGTCACCCACCGAGTCCGAATCGGCGAACCATGGTACGTGGTGATGGTAGTGACGATGGCGTGATGGTGGTGGTCATGGTTGTGGCGGCATGGTGGTGGTGGTAGTGATGGTAGTGGTGGTGAAAGTGGCATGGTGGTGGTAACTAAAATAGCGCAACCATATGGGTTGCACTGTTTATGTTATTGATTAAAACAATGCAACCAACATGCGGTTGGACTGTTTCTAGGGTGGTGGTGGTGGCGTCATGGTAGTGGTGGTTGACTAAAATAGCGCATTTAACATGGTTGCAGTATTGTTTATGTTATTGACTGAAACAGGGCAGCAATATTTGTTGCACTATTTTTTTATAGATTGAAACAACGCAACCAACATTGTTGCACTATTTTTGGGTTTGGCAATTGTAGGATAGTGGTCGTGGTGAGGTGGTGGGGGTAGTGGCAGCATGATGATGGTGGTGGTTGTGGTGAAGGTGGCATGGTGGCGGTGGTAGTTGACTGAAACAGCAGAACCAACATAGTTGCATTGTTTATGTTATTAACTGAAACAACGCAACCATGTTGGTTGCACTGCTTATGTTATTAACTGAAACAACACAACTATGTTGGTTCCATTTTTTTTGTTATTGACTGAAATAATGTAACCAATATGGTTGCACTGTTTATGGGTTTGGCAATAGTAGGGTGGTGGTGGTGTCAAAGTGGTGGTGATGGTGGTGGCGGTTGCAGCAGTTGGTTGCACTGTTTATCTATACTAAATCTGTGACGTGGAGAAATTTCCTTATCAAAATATTTTGTGGTCGTGCAAGATGAAGAAGACAAAGAGGAGACTGAACATAAAGATAAGGAAGGTCCAAGATATTATTATTAGCTTTCGATCTTTAAGAAAAGCTCGCTGAAGTAGCTTGGAGAACTCAAATCTTTTTTTTGCGAGAAGCGAGTCCTCTGGAAAAATGTTTGGACACTTTAGAATTTAATTCGGTGTACAGGAAATCTATTTCCAATGTTACTTAGACTTTGTATTCTTTTGGGAAAGAGCTTGTTCAGGTTGTCTGAGTTAGAAGCTTAGAACTTCCTCTTTCCCCTTTCATTATATTCTTTTGGATGATATTATTTTTCAAGGTCTTTCTACTGTGTACTTGGTTTTAATATTTGCTCTATTTTGTTGGTGAAGTCTAGTGTTGAGAATGTTGGTTAGGAAATCGCTAGAAACATATAACAGAACTTGCTGATGAGATAGAGAGGAACCTGTGTGTGTCTTAAGGAAAGACAGTTTTTTTTCATTACAACAAGTATAAATAATTTCTAATTATAGAGATGGTTTTTCAGGGCCATTTGTTTCCATGTCCGTTTCAATAGTTTCACCAGTACCCTTGTACCTGTACCACCTAGCACATACCAAGAAATACACAAAATTCACAATCTCAATCACAATAATCATGTTATAATAGTAGTCCAATTTCCCTTTGTTCAGATCCTCAGGCAACCAGTTCTCGGTTGTAGCCCCCTCGGTCGTTTGATGGACTATAGAAACCATGAAACCACTTGCATAACCCCCTACTGCTATGGATCGGTAGTAGAAAGACATTGCAATGCTTCTTATGTTCTCTAGGGACTGCTTGGACTACTTGAAATAGCACTCAACCTGACCGATAAGGCCAAAAGCTTTAGCGAGACTGATGATAACAAGTTGATGGGTCAACCAAAGCCCAGACATAGAGAAAATGGCACCACCACTTTTGTCAATACCTAGAGTGGGATGCGTAAGAGCAAAGTTCCTCCGTCGTTGTTCCACTAATGCAGAGACTATCATGGTGATCATAGATAGGAATTTTCCGATCACCATCCTTTAGAGGAGTGTGATACCAGTTTCTTGACATGTTACTTTTCTTAGCGATGGGACAACAAATCGGTCGTAAACAGGGATCCAAAAGGCTAAGCTAAGCCAGGAGAATGCTGTGTAAGATGCGGTTGGGACCTCAAAGTTGCTCTTGCCAAGGTGCCTATCTGATTGAAGGGTTTGGAAGACTGTATATGTTTGTTGTGGGATTGTTGCAAGATAGAACATTGACGATGAAACCCAGATGGGAAACATTCTTATGAGACATTTCACTTCTTCCACTTGTTGCATCGTACAAAGTCTCCATAGGTTGGCACCTGATCCATCAACGTTGATCTGATCTTCAACAGCTATAATCGCAGCCTTGTCAATGAATCTGTTACCATGGTAACCAAGGAGAATTACAAGTAGTGATTATTCATGACTAGTAACAATTTTTTCAAGTCCTTTATATGTTCTGGATAGTAGTTAGACAACCTACTTGGTCTGAAGCTATGGTCTTGATCTTACTAACTTATTTACAGGTGACAAGAAGACCGGAGAGCCCCAGAGACTAACGATCATGTTGGACAGGGATTAGATTTTTGGACCCCAAGACTATCGCCCGAATGTACTTTTAAGAGTTACCATTCATTCGGATCTAGATACTAGAAAGATGAACTCGAGAACTATAGAGACTATGTTAGGTTTAAGGACTTTGTGTACTTGAAATTCAATTTGCTAATCAAGTATGTTAAACCAAGTTCCAGGATAATTCATCAAGTTCTGAATTGAATGGATAAAAGCTTCCATATTTGTATTATGCATATTTTTACAGAACATGAAATGGAGATTAGAAAACAAGAATTGAGGACCAACGATGCCAGTTAATGAACTGGTCTAAACTAGTCATTAGCTGGAAAATTTTATTAAACTGCTCAGAAGACTAGTTTAGAGCATGGGTCCTTACTAAATTGATATGTGTGATATCGCAAGCACCAGAGCTTGAATTATGCTCGTAACAGTACTCCCCTCGGGTTTCACTTTTACATAGATTCTTGAACCCGAAAAGAAGAGTATACATGCTATCAACATTAAACAAGGGGGAATAGCTAATCCCACAGCCCAGCTTAAGTAAGATTACACGTAGATGATGAGGGTCAGAGACACCAAGAAGCAAGATGAGATGACAAAGTATTACCAATTAATGAAGATGTTAATACTCCTCTTGTCAGCCTCTATTTTCGAATTGAATTAATCAGCTCTAAAGGCCATATTACATGGTCTAATCCCACCTGCACCAATCACTAAGAATCCCAATGCACATAATAGAAAAGTCCATTGGGGTGCAGTAGGTTGGACACATAATTTACTGTCTTTTGTTCCACAATTTGGGGGATGTAATTTCGAGATACTCACTGTCAACATCATGCAAAGCATCCCCTTCCGGGAAGAAAAGAAAAAATGACAAATGCATTAGTCTTTCTTTTTTTGGTAAAAACCAAATATGTAAACTGGTTGAGCTCGGCAAAAATTAGATTACAATTAAGCTTGTTACCATGAAAGAAGCTATGGAGGCAAATCCCAAGGACTTATAACATCCAAAGTAAGCATCGGCAAGGAAACCTCCTATCAACGGCTAAATGAAGGTGGTTCCATTGAAGATGTTCATAAGGATGGCAGCAGTGACATGCTTCATGTTGAAGACTATGGTGAAATAAACCACAAGGTTCGACGAGGTGCCCCAGGTCCTAAGTTTCTCGACCATTTCGTTCCCTATATTTCTTAAAATGAATCACTTGGTAAAAAAAATGCATATACATGGGAATTGAGTTAGTACTAGTAAGAAACATAGATGGTAATTTAAAAAATAAGAAAGGATGCATTTTTAGAAAACAAAAACATAATGCCGTAAACGGCCAAAATTACGTTTTTGTCAAATAATACCTTTTAATTAACATATGTTTTATTGCTTAAAATTGTTATTTTAGCATAACATGTATGGACAATGAACATAACAATGGTGTATCATTTTACAAAAATAACCGTCTTAACTGCATAAATTTAACCAACACTGTTACTCCAGTCTATAATAGTGAAAACAGCGTGTTGCATTTAACCATTTGTTTATGCAGTTATGACTAACCCTTTGACGCTACGAACTCATTCTCTCCCTCGATCTCTCTTCTCTGACACACAAACACACCTATTATGAAGGGTATGGCTTTGATTCCTATATAATTGATCTTAGCTTCATTATTTGGTGTAGTAGTACTATCTTTCTCCTCCTCCATTAATGTGTCTGCTCAAAGTCCCTTGTAATTAATATGCTCCTTAATTAACCTATTTTTTCTCCTTTGAGCCTCTTTATATAGAGTAATTAGATCCATTAGACATCAAACATTCATGGCAGTTTGTCATCGTCATCATCATTGTCATCCAGACCATTGAGGCCTCTAAATATTTTAAGCAGCAATAATGTTGGAAACAAATTAATGGAGAAACTGTAGTTAGATCAAATCAACATATTCTACATATAGTATGTTTAGTGGAATATAGATGCTTTACATAGATCAAATCCACGCTTTGACAAGGAATTTCTTTAAGCTTTTGTTGTAAAAAAATGAGTGTTCGAAACAATCTGGTATCGATTGATTTGAAAAGTAGTTTGTTCTTGTTTTTTGAAATTGAAGAAATGAGGAATGAACAAAACATGGATGTATAGAAGGAAGCACTAGACTATTATATGTTAGGAATTTAGGGATCAAATTAACCACAAACTAAGATGCACAATCAAACAATGCAAACCAAGAACATAAAATAGGAAATAAGTAATCACCACAATGCATAAGAATTGACGTGGTTCGGAAGGTTGCCTACATCCACGGACGACGACGAACAATTTTCACTATAATAAAAATGATGAAGAATAGTTATAAGGACTTACTTCACAAGTAACCCAAGTTCCAAACCTCTCAACCCTTACAAGGACTTACCTCACAAGCAACCTAAGTTCCAAGCCTCTCAACCCTTACAAAGATTCTCTCAAATCCTCTTTGTTGAAAGCCCTTAAAATTATTGCTCTCACCTCTCTCTCTATACTTATAAGACCCTAATAAACCCCTATTTATAGGTTTACAAAGTTCCCCCATGAAATAAGAAGAAACCCAAGTCCTAAAGGACTCAAAATAGCAAAAATCGCAACTTAGAATCTTTCTCGGAATTAAATTCCCAGCAAGTATCGATACCCCATTAGTGGGTATCGATACTGGGCATCCTTAAAAGCGGGGTATCGAAACTCCACTAGCCTGATCTGTAGGTATCGATACCCACCATAAGGGTATCGATACTTACCCTTTATTTGCCAAAACTTACAAATCTCCACCTTTTGGCAAAGCTCCACTTCACGTGCCTGTTCTTCTCTTCACGTTCATCATGTCACCACCTTATGCCTCATGACGCCTCCAACCGTAGAATATTGATCAAGTCCAGGCAATGCTTGAACTTAATCAATGGTACCACCTTTGTCAGCATATCTGCATGATTCTCCTTTGTGTGAATCTTCAACAAAGAAAATCATCCACGCTCTATATTATCCCGCATTAAATGATAGCGAACATTAATATGCTTCGTCCTCCTGTGAAAGTCTTCATGCTTCGTCAAATCGATAGCACTTTGACTATCACAATGCACTTGAATGCGCTAATGTTGAATGCCCAAATATCTGGTTAAGCCTTTAAGCCAAATGGCTTCCTTCATGGCCTCTGTTACAGCAATCAATTTTGCCTCCACTGTTGATTGAGCATCAACTGATTGTAATTTTGACCTCTAACTCACCCGAACTCGATCTAATGTAAAAGGATATCCCGTCGTAGATCTAGATTGATCCACATCTCCTGCATACTCTGCATCCACGTAGCTACAAATTTGTGGTCCTAAACCACCATCTCGTTGGTATACCACACCTACGCCAATCGTACCCTGTAGGTACCTCAATATGCACTTCACCGCTTGCCAATATTGTTTCCCTAGATTTGCCATAAATCTGCTAACAACACCAACCGCATGTGCAATGTCTAGTCGAATATAAACCATAGCATACATTAAACTACTAACCGCACTCGCATACAGAACACGAGCCATGTACTCCTCTTCTTTATTAGTGCTTGGAGCCATCTTCACCGACAACTTGAAGTGCGCCTCCAAAGGTAAACTTACCAGTTTAGAATCTTGCATCCCAAACCTAGCAAGAACCTTCTCCAAGTATCTCCTCTGTAAGAGACACAACCTGCCCTTCTTTTTGTCCCTTAAAATCTCTATGCCATGAATCTTCTTAGCTGCACCTAAATCCTTCATCTCAAACTCCATACTTAATTGAGACTTTAGCTTCTCAATTTCCACCATGCTTCAAGCAGCAATGAGCATATCATCCACGTATAAGAGTAAGAAAATCAAAGATCCATCTGGTAGTTTCTTAAAATACACATAACCATCGTATAAGCTATGTGTAAACTTCTGGCCCATCATGAATGTGTCAAACCTCTTATGCCACTGCCTAGGCGATTGTTTTAACCCATAAAATGACTTCTTTAGCTTGCACACAAACTATTCCTTTCCTGCAACAACAAAATTTTAGGCTGTGACATGTATATGTCCTCCTCTAAAGTATCATGTAAGAACGCTGTTTTGACATTGAGTTGCTCTAACTCTAGGTCATAAAATGCCACAATAGCTAGCAAGGCTCGGATTGAAGTGTGTCTTACCACTGGAGAGTATACTTCATTGTAATCAACACATTCCTTTTGTGCATAACCCTTAGCTACCAATCGCGCCTTAAACCGTACGTCAGTCGTACCTGGAGCTTCCTCCTTTATAGTGAACACCCATTTATACCCAATTGTATTGCTTCCTTTATACAACTTCACAAGCTCCCAAGTTTGATTCTTGCAAAGAGAGTTCATCTCCTCACCCATCGCTGTTTTCCACTGATCATAGTTGACATCCTTCAATACTTCTTGAAAAGCGGTTGGCTCATCTCCATAAGCCATCAATGCATAAGCTACACTGTCCTCATAGCCATATCTAATTGGTGCCTTAAATGGTTCTTTTCTCCCTTCCATCCACCAAGGATTATACTTGTTGTTGCTGAGGTTCTTCGGTAGGAACCTCTTCCTCATCCACATCTGTTTCTGATGTAGAATCAATTGGAGATGTAATCTCCACCCACATAGAATTACCACCATTCTCCTCCACTTGAGTTGAAGTCTCTTTGCTAGGGTGGAGCAAAGACGATTCATCAAATGTTACATCCCTACTGATCATATATAATTGACCTAAATCTACTAGTATCAACATTGATTGACTTTACCAATTTAGTCGTTGACAGATCAATAGGTCAATCAAAATTAGAATGGTAAAAATTATTTGATCGATCACTTGAGTTTCAATAATCATTGCTCTTTTTCTCTCTATATGGATGTTTAGATGGCAATGTTAGATAATTTCAAGTGAGGAAGATGGAATGGGGTTTCGATCAATTCATCGCTCTTAAGACTTTCAATGACCCTTCAAATGGATATCTAGTTGATGATGTAGCTGTGTTTGGAGCCGAGGTATTCGTTTGTAAAGAGAGTTATAGAGGCAAAGATGAGCGCCTTTCGATGATACAAGGAGCCGTTGCTTCTAAGCTCTTTTGGAACGTCAAAAATTTTTCAAAGATTGACAATGAATTTTTGGAGTCTAAAACATTCATGGCCTGTGGTTACACATAGTATATTAATTTGTTTTCCGTGCTTATCAATCATCCCTCATGTTTTCACCCTTGACCAGCTTGACCAGCATGATGGGTCAAATATCATTTACTAGTAGAAAAACCTTATTAAGTTTTTTGGGTGTTAATATAAAATAAAAATAACTAATCTTTATTTTAAGCATTTGATTCTTAGTCGACCCCAGTTATCATTTTCATGGAAAATTAATTTTAAATTCATCCGTGAATCTCACCTATTAAAACTCTTTGATTTAGAACCACTAACAAAATCTAGAAAGATTGTAAAATGAATAATTTAGGAACCTCATTTCTCTTCTCTCTTTATGAATTTAATTGGTGACATGTTATTAGATAAATTTAATATATATAATCCAAGGCGATCTAATAAATTTTCTTTTGTTGTTGACGTTTTTTTTAGGAAGTTCCTGGTTTATCCTAGTAGAATTGGTGAGGGCAAAGGAAACCACCTTTCTTTGTTTTTAGTTTGGGCGGATGATCCTGCAAAACTTCCTACTACTACTCGAAAAGTTTACGCAGAATTCACGTTGCTTATGGATCACTCGGTAAAGTACATAGATGTGCAAAAAATAGGTGAGCGATTTGGCTGAATTTTATTTCAGCATTGCTATTGGGATCGATTAATACATCTGTGTTATGCATTGATCGTTTTTCATACCATTATAACTAACTTTACAAGCCTCCAATGTTTTTAAAATTTTTGACCTATACCCCTTAAGCTATCCTAATTGGTTAAACTTCATTATACCAACATAAAAATTTAACCCAAACTCAATCGGCAGTTAGTTTCACTCTAACAAAAAAAAAACAAAAAAAATTGGAAGTTAGTTTAAATCAAAATAATCAAACGAAACTTTGATTTTTAAAATTCTTAAAAATTTCAAATCATTAATTTTAAGAAAATCTTTATTATTCTTTTTTTTTTGATAAAAAAATCTTTATTATTCCCTTTCTTAGTTTCTAGTATGAGTCCTTTTTTGGAGCGTTTCTGCAAATATTTACGTTTCCCTTGTTACATTTTTCTATTGGTCAACCTCATTTAAATAATAGCAATTAGTAAATGTTTGCAGTTAATAGGTGTTTTCTTGTGGGCAGTAGTAAAAGTTGGCCCAAGTTCGTGGAACGAAGGATATTTGCAAGGAGACAACTGCAGAGTTGAAGCTAGAGTTACGATACTTGGATTTGCTGACTAATTAAGTATTATTTATTTGTAACCTTCTAATTTGTTATTAATTAATACATTATTTATCACGTTATTGATAATTACGTTATTAATCATCGAAAATAAGTGATACTAATGAATAAATGTCAATATATCATATCGTCTACTTCATTACATATAATAAATGAGGTTAAGGTGTCCCCTCACATTAGTGGGGTCTTGAGTTCGAGCCTTATTAGGGTGCCTAGCAAGGTTCTACTCATGTAATATGGTGTAACCATAAAAAAAAATTAGGGATATTGCAACATATTTTATTGCAACACATTTTTTGTGAGGCCCACATAGAAATGATTCAAGGTCTCATTTTTGGTAAAGACGTTTTTCTCACCATTTAGATCATCATTTATTGAAAATCAACTGTTTTAAAAAATAGATTAAAATTTGCCAATTTTTAATGGTTTGGTTTCAAGGTGTTAGAAGTTTTAGAATGAATTGATTAAAATTTGCCAATTTGAAGGGCCAGTCTGCAGTGAAGGAGAGTTAGTTAGTTGGATAACAAACTCTCTATCTTTTATACTATGTCTTAAAATTTTACATTTTTTAAGATTTAATTTTTGTACAAATTTACAACTAATTTTTTATTAGGTTAGAAATTTTAGAATTGGATGGTTTTTGGATGTGATGAATTACTAAGTGAGGAGAACATTGTCACAAAAATCAGCCTTTGATCCCTTCTCTTATAACAAAGCTAGCTCCACATCAGGTCATTTCGAAGCGACCTAAGTTGGTTGTCATGGCTCATGCACAAATTGACAAGTGGATCCAGATATTGTTGCAAGCATTTTACGTATTCTGCCAACCCTAGTTTCGAACTTATATATTGTACTGACTTAATTTATGCATTGGAGGTGTTATCCTCTAATGCATGCGCCTCTTTATTATAAACCATGTGTATAGAATAAGCCAACAGTAAAAGATCGCATGCATTATTAAGGCTCGTTTATGAAAAGTGGTATTTCTCTCTGTTTTCCCTTCATGGGATATTTTACTCGAAACCAACTTTTTTTTGGGTTAACACACACTTTACTTATTTGTTAATTTTTTTATCAAGATAATCCTCTCACCATATAGATCATTCTTACAGAAAAATTATATTATTTCAAAACTTTTAACCCTATCAAAAGGTAGTTGAAAAATTAAATGGTCGAGAAAGCTTAAGATTTGATCAAATCTTCAGTCAACTTTTCATAGAGTTATAAGCTTTAATTAGAATGATAAGATAGATGATTAAAAAAACAAGACTAAATTGTCAATAAAAAGTCAATAAAAGAGGTTTTAGACAAGGCTCCTGATATCTACTGCATAGGCAACCAGTAAGGCCACCTAAGTTAAGGGTTACTTGGTGATATTAAGGGCTACTGTTAAGGGCAATCAGGATCAGGTCAAATGCCTTTGACTTGTTTTAAAAAATTAACTCACATTTAACTCCATTCAATAATCGAACAGATGTCTTTCTATGAAAAAACCTAGAATAGATTGTGTATTGTTTGAATTCACATAGCTAGCCATGCGCATCTAATTTCTTTTAAAAAAAATTCACTTTTAGTTTTCTCCACAATTCTTTGCTTTTTTTTTCTAAATTCTTTTTTTTTGTAATGTTTTGATGATCCGATGCCTTCACCAAACTAGGTCATTTTGTGGACAAAAAACTCATCCATTAATGATAGATTTTATTTTATACCATATAAAACTCGATACCAAATATGATGAGATTCAATATTGTTCGGAATGCTAGAGTCAAATGAGGTTGAATGTGCTCGGTGTTGTGATGCCAAATAAGGTGGTTGAAAATTTTGTTAGATTGGTGGAGTGGGAAAGAAAGTATTAAACAATAGAAAACGAAGAATTTTTTATTGTTTAACCAAATAATGATAACCCTTATTAAAAACACACAAAATTCAATCAACTATTATTGACCCTACAATTAAGTAGCCCTTATCAGTTACCTATGCAGTAGATATCACAAGCCTTGGATAAAAGAAAAGTAGTTGGGATCAAACCGTCATAATACATCTCAAAAGGAGTATTTGGTTGATCTCTTATCTTAGTGAGGCCTTATTTATAGCATTCCATGTTTGACAAACCTAACGGTACACTACACGTAATAGTTCCAATATATCTATTCTATATATATAAGGGGCTGCCCCCTTAAGCCATTTGGGTTGGCTAAGGGGAGCCAGCTCTCTAAAAACTAGGAGAGAGAAGAGAGAAGGGAAAAAAGAGATAGTGGGTTTTAGGGTGGGCGGCGACAAACAGCTTTGAGCTGTCACACCGTCTCTCTGTCCACCCCTATATATATTTTTAATTTTTTTTACTTTTACAAAATAAAATTTATTTATTTACACTTGGTTTACACTTGCCAATGGGGTCGCATTGAGTTGATCCAAGGGTTGAGTTTGGTGACGATGATCTATTCATCATCCTCCACCTAATACTTATTTTATTCTTACACTCTATTTAGACGTGTGTTGTGCGCCTATGTAGAGATGATCCAAAGGTAATTTTTTGTGACGATAATCTATCCATCATCTAGATCAACATTAACGCACGTATTATCCTCGAGTGAGCTACCTTTTACCCATAAGAACATGCTGCATAATTTGCTAACTCACATTGTAGCGCATGTGAGGGGGCAAAATGAGTTTGTCATCCGCGAAGCACGTGTGATGGGTGCGCGCGAAGCGTGCGTAGGGACAACGCGCGTAGCGCATTTGAACATCTAACCCGTAGTGCGTGTGACGAGCTAGACAGATGAATGGACTGGTCCTAACATCATTTTTTGTATATATAAATATAATTTCATATCGTAAACAAATTTGACGAATTTTTCATGGAACTTTTTTATGCTCAAAACATATAACGTGTTAGAACTCTTATACTGAAGAAATCTGAAGCAAAGGCTTTGAGGCACGTTAATCGTTTTCCTTAAAGTGATATTTACCCCCACTCGTATAGAGTTGCTAATGAGTTCTAAGCGAATCACTTCCAAGATACAACAAAGTCTAGAATTTGTGGTTTAGCAAAACCAGAAATTCTCTTAGAATTTTATTATAAGGAAGCACTACAAGACTATGTACCAAGAGGGGAGAGAGAAGTTTCAATTATATGTTCCTCACAAAATACGTTCTCTATTTATAAAGTACAATTGGATCTTAATTTGAAGAGTTATAACTTTTCACATCTCAATGCTAATGCATGCATGGCTGCCAATGTTCACATGTGCAACCATAAACGATGCATGTCTAACAACATAAGAGTTGCAACGTACGTATAAAGGAGAGTTGCAACTCTTCTATTGATATTTTTTTCATCAAGTAATAAACTTAATAGGTAACTTTTCAAACTTTAAAGTTATGACTTTTGGGTTATGATCCAGTGTATCATACCTGGTTATGATCCAACGCATCTCATCATACAAAAAGTTACAATCTTTCAACAATCCCCCACTAGATTGTAACTACTCATAGTCATATTGATATTTTTATGCATACAAAAAGGTATCTTTTGATTTAAAACTTTAATTAGTGTAAGTAAATCAAAGTTTAACGAAGGTTTAGGTGGCCTTAGCTCAAACCAAATCTTCTTTTGTTAAAACTGGAAATACCACACACATAATTATATCCTAGTCTCTTCCTTTAAAAATTCTGAAATCAATTTCGCACTATTATGGCATTGTGCTACATCCTGGATTCATGAATATTTACAAGAGAAAACCCAAACTCTTGCTAGAAGCGGCACCACTTCTTATGTTCATATAGGTGAAGATTTATTTTATGTCCATATTACTATAGACATCAAAACTATTGTAAATCTCATTAAGAGTATATAACTCATCCTTATCGCATAGCATTTCTGCATTGATCATCTTGGAATGGGCTATATAATTAATTCAGTGCTTGAACAATCATTTATCTCTAGCTTGTTATTACCTATTAAACTTTGAATTAGTGATGTTCTAGTCAAAGTTGGGTTACCATTACTGATGATTTTAATGAAAGGGTTTCAGCCCCATTCCACTAGATGTATTCTTAACTATATCTCTTGATAGCCCTTTAGTATGCGGATCTGCCAAATTATTGCTTGACTTAACATATATTATATTAATAACTCCATCTATTATTAATTGTCTGATATAGTCATGTCTCAAACTAATATGTCTAGATTTTTCATTGTAAACTTTACTATAAGCCCTAGACAAAGTAGCTTCACTATCACAGTACAAAGAAATAGATGGTATTGGTTGTGGCCACAACTCTATCTCAAATAACAAATTTTTTAACCATTCTGCTTCTTTGCCTGCTGCTGCCAAAGCTATAAACTCTGATTCCATAGTGGAGTGTGTTATACAGGTTTGTTTCTTAGAAGCCTAAGAAACTGCTCCTCCTGTAATAGTAAAAATCCACCTAGATGTAGATTTACTATCTTTAGAACCTGCAATCCAACTTGAATCTGAATATCCCTCTAACACCACTGAAAATTCAGAGTAAAATAACCCCAAATAAATAGTTCTTTTAAGATAACCAAAAACTCTACCAATTGTCTTCCAATGAATTATACTAGGATTACTAGTATACCTTGAAAGCTTGCATACAACAAAATGCAATATCTAGCCTTGTGGCATGCATTGCATACATTAAACTTCCGATTGCACTAGCATACTTAAGTTGTGCAACTGTTCTACTAGAATTCTCTAATATTGTCATATTTGGGTCATAAGGGGTAGCTACTTCCTTTATATTTAAATGCTTAAACTTTATAAGCATTTTTTCTATGTAATGTGACTGTGATAATGTATAACCCCACTATGCTTTCTCACCTTAATTCCTAAGATAGTATCTACTTTATTTAAGTCTTTCATTTTGAATTTTGAACTTAGATACTTCTTAGTTTCTAATATCCCTTTCATATTAATACCAAAAATTAGTAAGTCATCAACATATAAACATATAATAACACCATAGCCAACCATGAATTTTGAATAAATGCACTTATCTGCATTATTATGTTTATACCCATTTGACAAAATTACAGAGTCAAATTTTTCATGACATTATTTTGGTGCTTGCTTTAAGCCATAAAGAGACTTGACTAATTTACACACTTTATTTTCATTTCCAGAAAGAACAAATCCTTCTAGTTGTTCCATATACACTTTTTCATCTAAGTCACCATTTAAAAATGCAGTTTTCACATCCATTTGATGCACATACAATTTATAAATGGAAGCCAAAGCAAAAAACACTCTAATAGATGTGATTCTAGCCACTAGTGCATATGTATCAAAGTAGTTTATTCCCTTTTTCTATGTAAAGCCTTTAGCTACTAGCCTTGCTTTAAAGGTTTGAATAGACCCATCGGTATTATACTTTCTTCTAAATACCCATTTGCAACTTACTGCTTTAGATCCTGGTGGAAAATCTACTAAAGTCCATGTTTGATTTGATAGTAATGAGTCCATCTCATCATTCACAGCCTCTTTCCAAAAAGCTGAATCTCTTGAAGCCATAGCTTCACTTAGACTTTTAGGATCTTCCTCTATGTTAAGTACGATGGGTATTTTATTCAGAACTTGATGTCTATCTCCTTCTACTAAAACTACAATTGCTTGAGAAGGGATAAAATCAGAATCTAGAGTCTTTTCTTTTCTAACACGTTGACTTCTTCTAGGTTCATTAGGAGTTTCAGGTTCTTTTCCCTTGTTATCTGAGAAAGAACCAACGTTTGAATTATTTTGAGTTAAAGGAACAAATTCTGGTTCAGAGTTATAACAGAATTTATTTTCAAAAAATTCAACATCCCTAGATTCAATTATTGTATTAAGTCTAACTCAAGTAGTCTATATGCTTTGGAATTTTCTGCATATCCTACAAAAATACTTTTGATGCCTTTAGGACTCAATTTAGATCTTTTAGGATCATGTGGCCTATAAAAAGCCAAACACCCCCACACTCTAAGATATGTTAAATTTGGTATTCTACTTTTCTAAATTTCATATGGTGAAACTTGCATTTTCTTTGATGGAATTCGATTATGCAAATGACAAACAGTAAGAAGTGCTTCACTCCAAAGATTATTTGGTAACTTCACATTTATCATCATAGAGTTAATCATATCAATGAGTGTCCTATTTTTTCTTTCAGCAAAACCATTCTGTTGAGGAGTGTAAGGCGCAGATTTTTGATGTATAATTCCATGTTCATCACAGAATAAATCAAAATCACTAGAAAAATACTCACCACCTCTATCACTACGAAGGATTTTGATTTTCTTATCCTTTTGATTTTCTACTTCAGCCTTGTAATGTTTAAAAAAGTCAAAGGCTTCATCTTTAGTTTTCATTAGATATACATATGTATATCTAGAACTATCATCGATAAAAGTGATGAAATATTTCGTCCCTTCTCTAGTTAACACTCTATATTATATTCACAAATATCAGAATGAATTAATTCTAATAATCGTGTGTTCCTTTCAGCCTTTGGAAAAGGTTTCATTGTAATTTTGGCTTGAGTGCATATTTTACATTTATCATGTATAATATCTTGGCAAGAAATTAAATTATGCTTAGACATATATTTTAGAGATCTCAAATTTAAATGTGCTAAACGACCATGCCAAATAGAAGAAGACTCAACAATATAAGCAGAAGAATTTATTCCATTAATATTAATACTAAGTTTAAACATTCCATCACATGAGTACCCTTTTCCAACAAATACACCATTCTTTGTCAGAATTAACTTATCAGATTCAAGCACAACCTTAATGCCACTTTTACATAACAGATTTGCAGATACGAGATTCTTTCAAATTTTTGGAACATTAAGGACATTTGTTAAAGTGACTTTCTTCCCCGAAGTAAACTAAAGTTCAACTGTCCCTTTTTCCCAAAACTTTGGCAGAGTTGTGATTACCCATCAACACCTCTTTACCATCTACTACATTTTTATATGTTTTGTATTGTGCTTTGTCATTACACACATGAATTGTAGCACCAGAATCGAGCCACCATTCAGAGGATTTCATTGTTGCTGCCATATTCAACTCAATGATCATACCAATTTGCATTAATGACACCATTGCAACCAGATTGGTGACATTTTCTTCCATTAAGTTTACATCATTTGTTTTATCAGCATTGGCATTATTCTGATCACTATTTTTCTTATACCTGTAATCACGAATAAAGTGTCCTTTTTTTCCACAATTAAAACAAGGTCCACTTTCTTGTTTGTTGTTGGTATTGGTCTGTTTGTTCTTCTTGAACTTCCCTTTATTATTAACTTTGAAGTTCTTCTTAAATTTGCTCTCTTCAACATTGTGAACTTTGGAGGTATCTTGTGATTGAGAGGAAAACATCTTATCTCGATTTCGAGTTTCCTCTTCAATCTGTATATGCTTTTGTATATCCCCCAAACTAATTTCTTCTGACATATGCAAAAGTTTCTTCCTATAATTGTTTCAAGATGGGGGTAATTTAGCCATAATAGCCCCCACTTGTAACAATTCAGGAACAATTATTTTAAGTTCACGGAGCTTTGAAACTAAGACCAATAACTCATGAATTTGATCCATGATGGATTTTCCTTCAACTATAACAAATTCAAAAAATTTAAATAGCAGAAACTCATCTATACCGCTTTTCTCAGTTACGTACTTATGTTCCAACGCATTCCAAATTTCTCTTGGAGATGTAATTGGAGTAAAGAGATCATATAGTCAGTCCAATAATGTATTCAAAATATGTCCTCTACAAATTAGTTCATCTTCTTGACGCTTCTTTCTATCTGCTATTATCCTTTCTGTGTCGTTATCACTTGGTTCAGGTAGTGGTTGAAGATTCGGATCAAGAACATACGCTAAATTCAGAACAATAAGAAGAAAAAGAATTTTATCCTTCCAGCACGAAAAGTTTGCTCCAGCGAACTTGTCTAACTTCCAGACATCTTGATTCATCACTTCGTAAGCCATTGATTCAGAAATTTTCTCCATCGAGAAATATCACCTTAAGATAGTTAGAACTCTTATATTGAAGAAATCTGAAGCAAAGACTTTGAGGCACGTTAATTGCTTTCCTTAAAGTGATATTTGCCCCCACTCATATAGAGTTGCTAATGGGTTCTAAGCAAATCACTTCCAAGATACAACAAAGTCTAGAATTTGTGGTTTAGCAAAACCAACAAGACTATGTACCAAAAGGGGAGAGAGAAGTTTCAAAATGTTCCTCACAAAATACGTTCTCTATTTATAGAGTACGAATGGATCTTAATTTGAAGAGTTATAACTTTTCACATCTCAATGCTAATGCATGCATGGCTGCCAACGTTCACATGTGTAACTATAAACGATGCATGTCTAACAACATAAGAGTTGCAACTTACGTATAAAGGAGAGTTGCAACTCTTCTGTTGATATTTTTTTCATCAAGTAATAAACTTAATAGGTATTCAAACTTTAAAGTTATAACTTTTGGGTTATGATCCAGTGTATCATACCTGGTTATGATCCAACGCATCTCATCATACAAAAAGTTACAATCTTTCAACAATATGCCAATTAAGACTTTGATGATATTTTACCGTACTCGATTATGTAGTAACCGAAAATTTGATAGAAGATTATGTCTTTATGACTTTTTACCGTATGCCGAATTGCCAAACCTTTTTTTCTTTCAACAAGGATCACGTTGACTGCTTTGTGTTTGCACTCTCTCTAGTTTGGGCTTCAGACTCAGGTCGTCGGACCCTTTCCTCTTCACAGACCAGCCGGTGGTAGCTCTCCTTCTCTTTCTCCTCCTCCTCGATTTTCAGAGGTAACTTGTTAATCCTCATTGTTACATGTAACTTACATATACAAAATCTCCATCTTTTTAGAGCATATAGAACTTGTAGGGGGAGACCTCTATTTATTGACTGATGTTAAAGAGAGTCCTAGGTTTTGGTACGAGCCATCCTAGGTGAAAATCATGTTGGTCAAAATTTAGGTTGACCATAATTTTACGATAAGCTATCTTCACTATTTAGTAATAAAATAATAATAATAATTTTTTTTAAAACAAACACTCAATCATTTTGTTATTATTTTTTGTACCCTACTCCTACTACACTATGCCAAAAATGACATTTTTTGACAGGTCAAAACTGTCGAAAATCGTTGTTTTTGACAGTTTCAATCCGTCGAAGGGTCTGTCAAAAAAGGTGTAGTCAAAAATGAAAACGACAGTTTTTGACCGTTAATAAACCATTTTTTGAAACGACTATTTTCGTCCGTCAAAACGTGAACGACATATTATACTAGTCGAAAGTTTCATAAGTTTCCCATCCACTATTTTCTTCTCTTCGACAGTTACAATCTGTCATTTTCGAAATAACAATAATTAATCGTATTTATTTTTTTCTTTATTTATTTATTTATTTATTTATTTTTGCATTTCTCAATTAATTGGGTACGTACTAAGTATCCACCACAAAATTATAACAAAAAATTGCTACTTCATTAATCAACAAAAAATTACATTGGATTGTGTATTTTGCATGAAGAATATAAAAAAATTACAAAACTTACAAAAATTATAAAGTTTCCAGAAAATACTAATAATAAATACACCTTTTTCAAAGTTTACATATCTTGCTCTTGACCTTGCTATTATCCTCTTCTACAGTACCAGTCTTGGACTCTTAGAATTTTGTGCGAATTTGACTCTTGGCCTTTCTTCTATCTTATCTAATTTGGGTTGTGATATTAAAGTCAAAACCTGAAACAAAAAAAAAGCAAATAAGCATCAAATTCTAACTATAGAGATACAAGGATATGCATAAATATATTAAAAGCTAAATCAATATCATAGCATTAACAACACCTTTTTATTTGAACTTGATACTACAAAATAGCAATTTGTTGGATGTCAAGATTACAAAAATAAATGCCTAGGAACTAAAAACCAATTGACACCTAGGACTGGGTTTTACATAATTTGCCTCTCATAAAACTACAATGAACTAGTTTTGAGAAAGAGTTGGAAGAAATGGTTCGATCCTATTAATTCGTGAAGCTATAAATTGGGAACCCAATGTATATATAAACAGATTGAATCCATCAATGGACATGAGCTCAACATTAACAAAATTATCGCCTATTCAATTAAAGTTTACTAATTCAAGTAACAACTTACCTCTATCTTACAATTAACTTTTATCACTTGGTGGCATCTTTAGTCCTGCTTCCAATCTTGAGAACTAAAATGAAACAAATAAAAAGAAAGAAATCAGTTTGTGTGAAAAATAATGTTGAGTAATCAATATACCATATGCTCATAACATGTATGTAATAGATATGAACTCAATGAGAAAGCTAATTAGAAAAGGCATTTAGCTGCAAAATCTAAGTTCTAAAATGGTAAGGGGAAGGCTATTGAAGTATGTTGAAGTATTAAGCAAAAATTTGAACACAAACCATAATAGACAACTCAAATAATGAAAGGTAAAAGATAGTAACAGTATAATGTCTCTTATTTAGTACCTTCAACTGTCATCACGAACTTAAAAGAGTTAATCGCAGTTTTGATCGCCTAAACCAAAAAAAAAAAAAAAGAATCAAGTAAGATACAAAAAGAGTTAATAATTAAGCTAGCAAAAAATCCTCATACAGTACATTTGTTACACACTCCTATAGCATTGGGAAAAAACCACCCAAAAATGCCAACTTCTTGTAGTTCTATTAAAGCTTTGTCATTTGTCTAAATGGATTAAATATAACTATATGAAGCCATAAAGTGGGTGATCTTTCATGATTTGATGTAGGGTTAATCAAGACTACCGTCAGATGCAGGGTTCAGTATCTAATTAATCAAACTTAATTACTCACTGTATAAGTAGTGTTGAAACTCATGCTTCTCTAAAGTTATTTTTCTCTGCCCAATCCAACTTGAGATTCCCTGCATAATAGAAGATTTCAGCATTGCCTGACCATGCAACCAGCAATTATAGAGTGCTTATATAAATTCAAAAACTTGATATTCCCTACGTAATAAAAGATTCACGGAGTGTCGGACCTAAATACAAACCTGAAATTCATTTCAAGTAAAATTGAAATTGAGTCTAGGTAAAAAGGAAAATTAAAGGAAGTAAACAGTACCAATCTGCCATTCTATTCACTAGTGCATGCCATTATTTTATTTGATGTTGAAGCTAAACTTGATAGGCATGAAACTCACAGAAGTCAAGACCCCCTTTCTACATGGGTCTTGTTTACTTTTCTTTTTGATTAGCCTCGTTTTCTTTAACTTTTCATTGATTGAAGGCAAGATGGAAGATAAAGAGAGAAACCAACCTTTTGTAGGACTTTTCCAAGACCTACAAACACAATTAGAGAAAGAAGATTTAAATCTGAAGGACTGAAATTGATTATGAGATTTCACTCTTATACGCCTTCGATCTAAGGAGAGAGATACCACAAGACTTTTACCTTTCCAAGACCTGCAAATAAATAGATTAGAGATGCCATTTCTATTCTATAGTGGGGCTCCACTTCCTGCTGTTGGATTAGGTGCAGGCTTGCGATCAGTTTCTCGGCCTTGAACTCAAAGATTTTGTAATTTTTTTATACTAAATCAGATATGCAAACAAACCATAGATCTACAGGATCTAAAAATAACAAAAAGAATTCCAACTTCAAGCCTCAAGGAACCATTAAAAGGAAAAATAACTTGGACTATTATCAACTTGGCTCAATACAGAGAAAACTGTAGAAATATACCTTGGCTCTAGGTGGTCAAAAGATGACCTGCAGTGTAAATAAAGACAAACTTATGTACCAAATAAAGCATATGATCATCAAAATTGGATTGGGATATGGATTGGGTCCCAATACTTATAATCAAAATATGAATGTTCTATTTCAGGCAACATGATCATAATATAGTGAAACATCATAATATAGGATAAAAGGATTGCAAGCTTACCTATCCAATCTTGGCATGGAATACAATGAATGTGATTTTTGGCATCAATATAATAGACCTGCAATGCCAATAATCACATGAACATAAATAACATACTTCAAAAACAACAATAGACACCACAATGAACAAAATGCAAAGCTGTAAGAGTAAGAAAGTACTTTCAATTCAGTTTTCATTCTCAATTAGATCCTCAATCCTGCAAAAAAGAAAAAAGAAAAAGATGATTCAGAAAAAAGTTAGTATAAGAAACATGAAGCTAATGTTAACACAATTAGAGGTTTTTAGAATACTTGTATAGATACGCAGGTCCTCAATGGAGAAAAGAACTTATAAAAAAGTTGGAATTGTTTTTATTCTCTACCTTTTCTTTTGGATGGGGATAAAACATGAGATTAAAAAAAAAGTCTAAAGAATTAAACTATAGAAAAACTATTTTAACTTTTAAATTACCAACCAAAAGAGTATAAGAAATTAATTAATAGGTACAAACATTGCAGATTAAGAACCCTAACCATTAAAAAAATACAGAAATTAACACATACAGACAAAGAGATCAAAAAAGAGAGATAGAGAGCTTACCATGAGAGCATTTTCTCACCGCAAAATAACCTTAAACAAAATAGTGGTACTGCAGATCCACTACTGTGAGAGAGAGAGAGGGACTATTAAGAAAAATTAGCTTACCAAAGAGAAGCTTTCTGAAAAGGAGTTGAATGAGAGAGAAAGATGGAAACAAATAAACAATAATGAGTTCGAATTGTTACACACATCAGGAAACAAATAATGATTCCCTCCAATCCAAATTAATATTTACCATATCCCCATTTGATAGAGCTTTTTTATGCTATCCCCAAATGTTTTGCTAATTAGTGCCAAAGGGATAGTGATATTCTATAGGTAATCTGTCCGCGAGTAATCTTCTTCAGGGGTATCCATAGTGATCAAAGGTTCAATCTTGTCATCCGCAACAAGAATAGGCACCGCTGCTCCAGCATTCTGCGCATTCCATACCTTCAATATGAAGTAACAATCTGCCCAAAAGAGCAATCAGAAACTAGTTCAAGCTTGATCTTTTCATGAGAGGCCAATTGAAAATATAAACAGGATACAAAGGTCCAAAATCCCAAATATAGTTCCACAACTAGGTAGCATTAATAGAATCAGATGGTTGTAAAATTATATAATTTGCATGCAACAAAAATTCGGTGTTTTTCATATATTGAATTCACGTTACATACAGAGAGATGAGTTATATCTACATCCATCCATCCATATACATAAATAGAGATCCACATCTACATTATGAGAAAAAATAACAACAAGGACATCAACTATATATAAATCAAATGGATTATGCAACATCCCTGTTCTTAATTATAAACATGAAATTACAAACACATGAAAAACAGATAAAACATCAAATTTGAGTAAAAAAATCAATAAAAAAAAATCTAACCCTTCTGTTGGCAAGAAGAAAAGTGGGGAGGCCACTGGGTTTCGATTTGAAAGATATGTCAACCTCATTGAAACCCTTGCATGCTTTCTGATTCAATTTAGGATAAATCACAGTTCCAACAATGGTTCCATAATTTGGGATGGATTGTGATCGTTGGATCACATTGATGAAGCTGTCATACCCTACCTGTTAGATCAAATAAGGGGTAATTTGGGTTAAATAATATAAATAGAACTTAAGTCTCTCACGTGCTCAACACGTGAGGGATAAATTTGTCAAAATCACACATGTGTTGCACATACACACTCTACTTAACGGTTAGTAAATGGAAGTGACAGTAATGTCAAAAGTCTGGAAAAAAAAAGACTAACCCCTAATTGGAATATGCAAGTGGGACTAAACCCTAATTCTCATCATGTTTAAAATTGAGTTTTTGTATATATTGAAATGTTTGTGGAGTAAATGGGATTTGGCAGCCTTTAAAAGAACCTATCAACTAGAATACAATAGAAACATCTCTTGCATCAATGCCCAAGAAAAGAAATTACTTGGGCCCGTTTAGTGTCTATTCTCCCCAATTTTAAATTTTAAAAATTGTTAAAACTGCCCTTATTTTATGGGCCTAATATTTAGCAGTTCACCCTAAGAAGAAGAAAAAAAAGACAGTAGAAATTTAGTTTGTGTTAGATAAGGACTCCATTTCTGCAACAAACTCCATATTCAAAATACAAATACTATACTAGATTATTTTATTGTTTGGATTCATTAATGGAGTTGGGCTAATTACGGTGGTTTTTTTGAAGTCAAGTAGGGTTACCGGATGATAGAGATCAATCCCTTAAAGTATGAAGCAGCTACCTTAAACTCTTAGGTGTCTTCTGTGGAGCCAGAATCCGGCGCGATCCCACCACGCACGCGAGAGAGCGCTCCCTCCCGAGAGAGAAGAAGAACGCACGCGCGCACGTGGCACGTGAAACGGGCGCAAAAAGGATTCGCCCACCTGAGAAGGGGGTATGAGTGTGAATGTGATGTGAAAGGAGTCGCCACCTGATTTACGGGAATCAGGACCCAAAATTTTAGAAAATCAACCTAGATCTAGTTTTTCGAAAAAACCATGGCGATAATCCAAAGTGGATGGTCTGCGGTATAGAGATAATGGATAAGGGGATCAAGGTACGGGTTGGGAAGGTGTTAGGCACCCAACAACCGCCCGTCCGTGAGGACGGCCTCTACTTCGCGATTAAAAACTTTTAGGGAAATGT
>MVGT01003324.1:79298-133810 GCA_002174775.1 Macleaya cordata | reverse complement strand
TTTTTTTTTTTTCTTTCTCTCTTCTTCTTTCTTTTCTCCTTCCTTCCCTTCTTCTTCTTCTTCTCCTATTCTTTCCTCTGCTCTTCTCCTGCACTCAACGTCTGTGACAGACGTTTTTCTAAATTTTTTTTTTGTCCTCTCTCTCAGTTTTTCTTCTTCCTCTCTTAATCTGTCGATCCCACCTTTTTTTTCTTCTCCCCGATTTTTTTTTTCTCCTCTCTCAGCTCATCCTCCCCCTTCTTATCTCTCTCGATCTCTCCTATCTCTCTCCGACAATCTCCCTCCCATTCCTCCCTGTTTTGGGGAAGAAAACAGGGAGGAGGATGGGGGGTGCGTGGCCACTACGGCACGCACCTCCTATCCCCATTTTTTTATTATTTTTTTTCAAAAATTATTATTTTTTTTAAAAAAAAAATTAAAATGAGAGTGGGTCCCACCATTTTGAAATTTGCAAATTTTTTAACAAAAATTCTACAAAAATTGATTTGTTAGACAAAAATAAATGGCTTTGGGAAAAAATTAGGGTGGACCGACCCGGTCGCGACACGTGGCGACGCCCGGGGTCGGAAAAAATCCTACGGTTCCTCGACTGAACCAGTTCCGCCCGAGTTCGGGGTTCCCCGAGATTTGGTTCTCTTCTTGTTCCGGCCTTGAGCCGAATTTTGGACCACTGGAGTGAAGCCTGCTTAGTCATATTAAACTAAATTTTTTTGTTAAATTTTGCACGTAAACCGAGTTACGACCAAAATGGGTATTTTCTGAGGTGTGCGAAAATTTGGCATCTACATCTTCCAGTAACCGGATGATAGATATCGATCCCCATGAATGTTACGTGTCCAGTGATCATCAACAAAACAAATAAGCTACATACAGTGCAACTGAATTGTATGACATGCTCCAAACTGGAGTTAGATAGTTGCCATTAAACCCATCCGAGGTATTCTTTCGATCTTGGTATGTGTGTGAAGGAGTTGAGTATTGCATCATGTCATGCAATAGATGACGAAGAATGGTGCAACAAAGGATGTTATAGTACGAGTTTGAGATTGTGGGCATCAGTTGGGCTATGGCTCTACATTATTTTCTATTCACTTGGGATGGAAACAGTTCCTTTAATTATCAATTCAGAGATATATTTTAGTTGGGGTTAAGTGTATTGATACCAGCCAAATGGAAGTCGACAGTTAAGGTCAGTATCGATACCTACTGGAAAGGTGTGACTGGTAGTGTTCAGATCACGCCAGTATCGATACCACTCATACTGGTATCGATACTAAGGTGATCTGAAGTCACGTTTTGAATGAGTATCGATACCCATTAAGTGGGTATCGATATCCACTCGCAGCAGTTCAGAAAAGTCACCATTTTTGCTCCGAAATTATGCTTCAAATGCTATAAATAGATGGTTTCTTGGCCATTCTCGATATACTTCGAATTTCTATGTAAACCAAAACAAAGTTAGAGTATTTTGGCATTATCTTGTTTTCTCTTACTATTCTGCATTTTTTCAACAATTTTCAAACAATATTTTCATCAATAGAGGGAACAGTATCGCAATCCATTCAAGTGATGAACCAGGACTTCACCAGGCTTGAGAGGTTCGATGGAGAAGATTTTATAAGGTGGCAAAAGAAGATGATGTTCTTCTTAACAATATTGATGATATCTTACATTCTGGGCGAGATTCCTCAACCAATTTCAAACGAAACACCTGAAGATTCTACTGAACTAAAGATAGAGAGAATGAAGAGGAAAGAAGAAGAGTTCTTATGTCATGGACACATTCTCAACGCACTTTCCAGCACCATCTATACTACCCATCGTCATATCCAAACTGCTAAAGAGTTGTGGACTACTTTACAAGAGAAATACCATTTTGAAGAGGTGAGTAACCAAAAATTCTTGATTGGTAATTTCATGAGTTTTAAGATGACTGACGATAAATCAATACTTGCACAAGCGCATAATTTTCTTAATATCGTCAGTGATCTTAAAGTGGCAGAAAATACTCTCCTTGTAGAGTTCTTGGTTAGAGTCATCATTGCATGTCTTCCAAAGTCATGGAATAACTACAAGAAGAAACTCAAACATGACGAGAAGAAATACACTCCGGAATCCTTGCTGTATCACCTTCGAATTGAAGAAGATTCATGAAAACGTGAAGAAAAATCTGAGGATCTTTTTAAGGCTAACGTGGTTGAAGATAACAAATCCAAGCATACCAGTCTTAAACCAAAGAATGACAACAAGTTCAAGAAGGATTTTAAGAACAAAAACAAGAATAAAAAGAATAAAGGTAATTGCTACTACTGTGGCAAACCTGGTCATTTTGCGAAGGATTGTCGCATCAAGAAGAAAAACTTGAAGAACCAAGCAAACATGACCGAAGAAGGGAATTTCATTACAACGGTGTCAGAAGCAAACAACGTAAGCAGCGACTCTGGTTGGTGTTTGGATATAGGAGCAACCATCCACATATGTAAGGATCGAAAGTTGTTCAAAATTTACGATCAAATCAGTGATGGACATGAAGTCAAAATGGCAAATGATGTCCGCACTAAGGTCATTGGTACTTGCTTCGTGGATCTCAAGTTTACGTCAGGGAAGACTCTTACTTTAATAGATGTTCTTCATGTTCCAGATATGACTAAGAACTTAGTCTCTGGTGATCTCCTTAATAAGAGAGGTTTCAAACTTGTGTATGAATCGGATAAGCTAGTCTTGTCCAAGAATGGAGTTTTCATGGGAAAAGGGTTATTCTTGTAATGGGATGATTCAGTTTAACTTAATCAATAAAGTTTCTTCTTCTTATGTTGTTGACTCTTTTCCTTTGTGGCATGGTAGGCTAAGACATGTTAATTATAGTTCTATAAAGAATATGTCTAACTTAGGATTAATTCCTAAATGTGTTTCCGATAATATTAACAAGTGTATCGCATGTGCAAAATCTAAAATCCATAGACCTTCGTTTAAAACTGTTGAGAGATCTTCTGAACTTCTTGATCTTATACATACAGATGTATGTGATTTAAAAGAAACTTTAAGTCGCAGGGGTAACAAATATTTTGTTACATTCATCGACAATTTTTCTAGATATGCTTATGTATATCTTATAAAATCAAAAGATGAGGCCTTTGGAAATTCTGAATTTTCAAAGCAGAAGTTGAAAATCAACATAACAAGAAGATCAAAGTAGTAAGATCAGATAGGGGAGGAGAATATGATTCTACTGAAATCACAAAGTTCGTTGAAAATAATGGTATTATCCATCAGTTCACAGCACCCTATACATCTCAACAGAACGGAATCACTGAACGCAAGAATAAAACTTTGGTTAATATGTGTAATACTATGTTATTAAGTTTGGACCTACCATTGAATTTATGGGAGAAGCTATATTATCTGCATGTTACATTCTAAATAGAATTCCTAGAAAGAAATCAAATGTTACTTCTTATGAGTTTTGATTTAACCGAAAACCAAATTTGAGTCATCTCAAAGTGTGGGGGTCTTGCGTATGTAAGAAAAACTGACCCAAAAAGAGCTTAACTAGGTAACCGTACAAACAAATGTGTGTTTATTAGTTATTCTAGTAATAGTGTTTGTTTTAGATTTCTAAATCTAGAATTGAATACTATTATTGAATCTATAGATGTAGAGTTCTTTGAGAACTTAACTAGATCTAATTCTGAACCTAAGAATTTAGAACAATTAGAGATCCACACAGACCAACCCCAAGTTGGAAATGAACCTTTAAACATACATGTACCTGAACCAGTTCCCGAACCAGTTCAAGAGGTTGAACTTAGAAGAAGTAAGAGGCAAAGGATAGATAAATCCTTTGGACCAGAATTTCTTATCTACCTTGTAGAAGGAGAAAGAAATGTGGTGAAAGAACATACAGAATACATTCTGAATGTTGAGGATGAACCATCTACATTCAATAAAGCCATGAGTTCCCGTGACGCTCTTTTCTGGAAAGAAGCGATCGACGATGAAATGAATTCCATCACGTACAACCAAACTTGGGTTCTTTCTGACCTTCCTCCAAGAGTAAAACCCATAGGTTGTAAATTGATATTCAAGAAGAAACTAAATGCAGATGGCTCAATTAACAAGTTCAAAACAAGACTTGTAGTAAAAGAATTTTCACAAAGAAAATATATTGACTACTTTCACACATATGCACCTGTAGCTAGGATTTCATCAATTAGAGTTTTAATTTTTCTTTCATCGGTCTATAATTTGGTTATGCTTCAAATGGGTGTAAAAACAGCCTTCTTAAATGGAGATTTAGAAGAAGAAATATACATGGAACAACCTGAAGGTTTTATCCTTGCAGGACAAGAACGTAAGGTGTGCAAGTAGTTAAGTCACTATATAGCTTAACACAAGCACCTATGCAATGGCATGAGAAGTTTGACAAGATTGTGTTATCCGTCGGTTTTAAAGTTAATGATGCTAGCAAATGTATTTACTATAAAACTAATGATGATGCATGTGTAATAATATGTTTATATGTAGATAATATGCTTATCTTTGGGACTAATCTATTTTGTGTAGAGGAAAATAAAAAGTTTTTAGCTTCTAGTTTTGACATGAAAGACTTGGGAGAAGCTGATGTGACCCTAGGAATTAAAATTCTTAGAAGAGAGAATGGCTATGTCTTAACTAAAAATCATTACATATAAAAGATACTTAACAAGTATAAGTATTTGGAAGAAAAACCAGTCTCTACTCCATTAGACCCAAATGTTAACTTAGAAAAGAACACTTGTTTGGCTATTACAGTTAAGCATGATTGCTGGAGTAGTCTTCTTCCAAAGTGGTATATCCACTAGAAGGTTCCTTAACCATTCTGCTTCTTTGCAAGCATCAACCAAAGCTATCATTTTTGCCAACATAATTGAGTCAGAAATGCAAGTATGTTTCTTGGATCCCCAAGATACAGCAGCTCCACCTAAAGTGAAAATCCATCCTGTTGTGGATTTAGATTTGGACTCAACATTGTTCTAACTCGCATCCCTATATCCTTCTAATACAGCGGGATAACCTTGATAGTATAAACCATGGTTTATAGTACCTTTTAGATATTTGAAAACTCTAGAGATAGCATTAAAGTGTTCTCTCCCTAGGTTACTTGTGAAACGACACAACAAACCCACAACATATGATATGTCTGGTATTGTGCAATGCATAACATACATAAGGCTCCCAATGGTAAGTCAAAGACATATAAGTCTAAGATACCAATATCTAAAGCAATTACTCAAGAATGGAGTAATTACGGTTGACTACGTGGAGTCAAATAAAAACCTAGCAGATCCATTAACAAAAGGTTTGTCTAGAGAAATGATCTCTAAGACTTCTAATGGAATGGGACTTGTGTGTACTAAATTAAATCAATTATCCTTGATGGGAACCCAACCTATGTCTTAAAAAAGTCAAAGTTAAATGGGTACAAACAAGTCAAGGAGTGATTATGGAAAACACTAAGAATTATAATTTTCCCATTCTAAAATTCTAGTGTTGGTTCCTGTATGATAGAGGATGGATACATATTCTTAATAAGTCCAAAATTTTAAGTAGTGACTCACATGATCACTTCATGTGGACTTACCTATATAAGTGAAGAAATCAGGCCATTTCTATGAGAACTAGGCACTCTTTAAAGCACTTATGAAATCAGGATATATGTATATGGCTATTAATGTGCAGGATAATAAGAACACTCTACTAATGAAACAAGTATGTGCGACAGTTCCGACTTATCCTTAAGAGCCCTTGGTTCAAGATCTGTTCACCACAGCGCTTGGAAAAAGCTTTGAGTTGTTTGCACTAAGTGAAAGTTCAAGTCCTGAAGACATTTATCATTTATGTACGAGTTTTGCGATAATGCCAAATTGATCTCTTCAGTATTCTCTATCGTTATAAGAACTATATAGGCTTGATCCCATTTGGGTACGCAGGTAATCACTTTATGTGATGCAGCTATTCCTTATATATCTTATATATTATTTTTTAAAACTTATTTCTATTTTGAAAATGGTGGGGGATTGTTGTAAAATTTACAAAATAGTTTGGGTTGGGTTTGTAGCTTTAACTCTTCTTTAGTTTAGTCCCACATTGCTCGAGAGATATGAAAAGCTGAGGTTTATAAGTGACTACACTTATTAGAGTTTATCTTTTAAGTGTTGGGTCCTCATTGGAATTGATAAGGTGGTGCAAAGCACCACCGCACACGCGCACGCACACGCGCATACGCACGTGCATGTGCGAAAGAGCGATTGGGCGTTTAGGGCGCATTGGGTGCTTTAGTGGTGCACTTTGCACTTCGCATCGTCGCTAGGAGCTATTGGAGCCTTAATCTTTTCCAAAATTAGATGGTATCACTGTAGTATCGATACCAACCAAAAAGAAGTCGACAGTTGAGGCCAGTATCGTCAGTATCGATACCTATTGGAAAGGTGTGACTGGTACTGTTCAGATCACGCCAGTATCGATATACTCATACTGGTATCGATATTAAGGTGATCTGAAGTCACATTTTGAATGAGTATCGATACCCATTCAGTGGGTGTCGATACCCACTCGCACCAGTTCAGAAAAGTCACTATTTTTGCTCTGAAATAGTACTTGCAAGGCTATAAATAGATGGTTTCTTGGCCATTTTCGATATACTTCGAATTTCTAAGTAAACCAAAGCAAAGTTTGAGTATTTGGACATTATCAGAGATCAAAAAAGAGTGTTCTTAAGTTGTGATCGAATCTTGCACATTCGAACTCACAAATCCTTCGGTTAGACTCCATTGTATCCGAAGAACATATTTCGACATACCCTAGTGCAATTATAGGGGTGAAATATTATTTGAAAAACAACATTTAAGTGCCATAGTGTTCTAAAACCGTTCTTGTTTTCTCTTACTGTTCCGCATTTTTCCAACATGATTATGTACTCAGATTCTCAGAAACAAAAACCATCGCAGTAGAGTGCAAGAAACCCTCACTCTAATTAGTTTAAGAACACTAAGGAATTTCTTAGAAATTTGTGTAATAGAGTTTGAAAAGGTTTTTTTTTTTTTGCTACCTTCGGTTATCTGATCCAATATTCCAATCAGATTAGATTTAGGGCAAGAATAGGGTGTATTCACAACATTTAGAGAAAGAGAATTTTTCCAATTTACTATATGGCGGAGAGACAGCCACTCGATCAACAACTGCAATCACCACCACAGAGTGAAGACATGATTGCTTGTGCCATGGCATTAGAAGCTGCCTTGCTTCCATGCTTGCCTGCGAGAGAGCTTCAGGCGATTGATCGTTCACCTCATCATCTTAACCCAGAAAGCAGAGTTCAATAGATACACTTGAATGGAGGAAAATGGTTCTTATTGCCGAACGCAAATGGTTGTTACAAGCAATGTTCAAAAAGGCATATGTGAGTACTGAGGCGTTTTGCCTCGAGGTGGTACTGAGGCATAAGCCTCATTTTCACCTAAAAAAAGTAACTTATATTTTACACTCCTTAAAAAAACCCTTCTTGATTTAGTTTTTGTTTTCAATAGCTGAATGATGTCAAACAATGATAAAACATTGAAAAAAAAAAAAAAAGGCATGAAACAGCAATCAAATGGAGAAAAGAAACAACAATGAAATATGGCATGAAACAGCAATCAAAGGCGTAAGCCCCTTCCGCCTTTTTAAACATTGGTTTCAAGCTTGATGATGATGGTGATGACTAATATTCAGTCCCCTTCTCCCTTTTTCTCGACCTTGATGAAACATTCCACTATTTAGCCTACTTACTGTAGTTTCTTTGGGTATTTTTTTTTTTAACTCTATTTTGTTTTTCCTAAAACCAGGGAGTGCTTTCTGTACCAATGTGGGTTTAAATCATCTCTCTAAAACCAGAGGGAGCTTTCTGTACCAAGTTTATCATCTTCACTTCTTAGTCATGTTTTCAATTTCCAGGTGATAGCAACAATGGAAGAAGAAGAGCTGAAGGCCAAGACAGAGCCAATCAAGAAAAACTAATCCGAGGTTGGAGGAAAGAGTTGAAAGACCAGCTTGATAAACACATCACAGAGCTGGAGAGAGTTTAATAGCCTTGTTCTATTGAAGTTCCATGTTTTTCTTACAAGGTGTTGTTGATTTCTCCATCATATGTAATAAAACAACAGTTGAAGAAGAAAAAAGTATTTTATGCATGGGTTAAAAGAGAACTTAAAAATCTCTTATACAAGGTCATTGGCCTCACACAAAAATGAATCAAGGACTTGCTTTTGGAGAAGATGATTTCCTATTTATGCAGATCATCCAGAATTCTACCAACTTGGTAATACAAAGGTAAAATTGTAAAACGGAAATTAAAAAAGAAAGTGAAAAGCTTATGTCTTTATGTATTTAATGACAAGTGCTGAAATTAAGTTTTTATATATAACCAAATCAACACCACCTTAGACTTGTCTGCTTTCATAAAATTTTAAAATTGGGTAAAATCTAAATTGATCTCCAATACTAAAAAGACCTAATTGATCAGATCAAGAAGTAGTTCTATAATAGAATTAGTAACTCAAATGTATTAATTTAATACAATCCTTGGATGGAGCAAGTAATAATTCTTCCTTAAAATTGAAATTATCAGTCTGCCATTGATCTCATCAGTTCATTATTTAGATATTGGGAGATGACTAGTGAGAGACATAGCATGCATTGGACGAGGTCCCAACAAGAAGAGCCAAAAAAGATGAAAAACAGAGGAATCAATTAAGGACTAAGCTTAGTCTCCTCAAGTAGGGAAGCCCCAAGAGCAGAGGCAAATTTAGCATCTTTGCAGAGTCGATTGAGCAAGTTAGGGATGAAAGGAATTGGGAAAACTTTTTCCAAGCAATTCTTTTTGATACTGATAATGGTTCTGCAACAAGTTAAGCCAGGGATGAGGTCTCCCTTGATGATAGAATTGTATATATCAACTAAACACCCTGTAAATATGCTCTCAACTGATTTCCAACACTTCTCGAAATCTTGTTTTATGTCTTGTGGTGATGTTGTAAGAAGGTGATGAGGATGTTCTCCTCGTTGTGTAGATCATCCACACAAAGAATCGGCTCATACTAAAACTTCCAACCCATCAAAAGTTGACCAGAAGTCATCACCATTGATTATCAATCAATCAATTTTCAATCAACTTTTGACGGAGTTAGAAATTTTAGAAAGCGCTAACTTTTGTGAAGATGGCCCACAAAGTGAGGAGAAACGTCTACTACAGTTGTGACCTAACAATGGTTGGGGGTCCTAAGGCGGTTTCTTATCAAACACCGATCACCCTTGCTGCTAGTTCTGAGTAGGTACTAATTGCAGGCATTTCATACCGTGGACCTAATTAAGTACATCTTTGTTTGTGAGATTTGAAATGTTGGTTTAGTTTTTCTTGTAAAAATGTGTTGTTGACTTGTTGTAGACCTACTGTTTATTTCTACTTATGTAAACTGTAAAGTTTCATTTACATAACTATGACACTGCAGAGTTCAAATAGTTCATCAAAAACTTTGGTCCAGACCTGTATTGTCCCACAATTCACACAGTTCTTGGCATTCATCAAACAATCTATAAAATCAACAAGTCATAACTCAAGCATGACAATATGGTTGTGTCGGTTTGAGACAGATATTATCATCTTCCTACTCCGATGAGGTCAGTGAGGTTACCTTGCAATGTAGAGACTACAAGTAAACAACATGGACAGAACATAAAAATTGAGGGTCCATTGAGTTTTGGTAAGTCTTCTCTAACGGTACGGTGGTCCTAGTCTGTTGGGTGAATAAACAGATCTCGGTGGTTTAACCGGTGCACGAGGGGGTTTAACATGTGGATGAGGAGCTTAAATTTCACTAGGAAGAGCTATAGTATCATCTCCATGAAGATGCTACATCATTGTCCTGGTTCAAGCTATTATCTGTCAAGATTGTCCTCAGTATTTTGTATAACTGTTCTCTGCGATTTGGAATACACAAACACTGACCATCCAACAATCCATAGCATTAGGCTGGACCCCTAACTTCATTTTCCTATTGGTATGCCGTAGAGGTCAAAATTCAACCAAAACTACGTTAACGTACCAATCACTGCAGAGTAGTTATGGATATATTGACTCTTAACCTCAAAAGTAAAATTTATTATTGTAGGTTATGAAAATCTTACAAGAAACTAAAAAAAAGAAGAAGATGCTTTCATTACAAAATCAAACAATGTGAATAAACTGCTTAAACCACTAGCATGTAATTCATATAAAGTTTCAAAAAAGTAGAGATATTGCCAAATCACAAACTAACTGTAGAGCTACAGATAAACTAGAGACCTCCAACCTCATGAAGCATGAAAGACAGTGGAATCACCTTGAAGCCGTGATCTTTAAGTACTTTATCAGTACCAGTTTCCAGTTCACCAGGATCGGTCAGCTTCGAAAACACAAAATCTTTGCTGCAAGGCTAAACAAAATGGAAAGCGTGATGGTTAGAGATGAGGGAAAGAGATTGAGAAGGGGACTTTCCTCTCCTAACATATTCAGTGTTTTCAGTATTTCTAGTCAATTTTGACAGATGAGAAAAGGTAATGGACGAAATAAAAGGACATAAGGAAGCCGATTGTGCCGGTAGACAACATGATTGCGATTGCCATGATCAATGAATAACCAAGGTAGAGAATAGCTGACACAGGCCCACTCAAACTCTGTAGGTCGAATACCAGGTAATTGATGGAGTACAGGAACACATAAAGTGCTACAGAACCAGAGGCATAGAAAGCTTTCCACCACCACTGCCAATCTTCCACGCAGAGATGCATGTAGGTAAGGACAACAGAGACTTCGGCACAAACAACAACAAGCAAGACAAAGACAACGAGCAAGAAGCCAAATACGTAATAGAACCTGCCAAGCCAGATGCTAGAAAGGATGAAAAAAAGTTCAATGAAGAGGGTTCCAAAGGGAAGAGTCCCAGCACCAAGTACAAGAAGCCATGATGGATATTTTCGTGCAGGGATTTCTCTAGGGATCTGGTTGGTTCGAACAGGGTACTGAATGGCCTCCGCGCGTGTCCCTAAGTAGCCTCCCAAAAGGGTTAGAGGAACCGAAATGCAGAACCAAAGGGACAAGAGTATAAAATACAAAGAGATGGGGATAGCACCAGTACTCTTGCTGCCCCAAAGTACAAAGTTCAAGGAAGTAAGAATTATGAAGACTATTCCTGGGAAGAAACATGAAACCGACCAGGAAATTGACCTCCACCCTTCTGAAGTTCCCTTAATAGTTCTCCATAAACGAACACCAACATAACCTGCCACAATACCAAGGAAAAGATACAGAATTATCATTCCTGTCAAGAGCATTCCTCGAGAGGCCGGCGACATGAAACCAAGAGCTGCAAATACAATGGTAACAACAGCCATCCCTAGAATCTGGGTCCCATCACCAACCATCACACAAAGTAGCTTTGAGCAATTTGGCTCTCTAAACACATCTCCCACAACAAGCTTCCATCCAGAAAGCTCCTCATTCATCTGTGCTTGAGCCTCTTTGTCCAGTTCCTCGTACCTTGTTAAATCCCTCCTCACTGTCCTTAAGAATATAACAAAGACAATACCAGCTAAAAAGAAGATAACCATCAGCGAGTTCAAAATTGAGAACCAGTGCACGCGTGCACCTTCCATCTTCAAGTAGGCATCCCATCTAGAAGGCCATCTAATATCACTTTTCACAAACTCAACCTCATAAGTAAATGACACTCTTTCTTGCTCCCTGATTATCTGAGACTTGTCGAGATCCACAGGGCAATTCACTGGATCAACAGGATCATACATCTTGAGCTTTAACATTGCCTCAGGGTCACGTTTAACACTGCAAGGGACAACCTCGAAACCAACTATCTCATATCCAGATGCCTTCTCCTTTTCAGCTTCTGAAATTACACCCATGCCCTCCTCTGTACCAATTATCTTAAAACTTCCTTCATACTTATGAACCAAAACCTTAAATTTCAGATGGTTGATGATGTAATCTTCATTACTTTGAGGTGGGGCATAACCAACGGGATACCCTGTCCACTGAATGTTAATCCCATTTTGCTTGGCATACCTCATCGCAGGTAAATTATCTAGGATCATATTCACCTGATATAGATCACGGGTTCTCTGTTTCAAGAGCTTTACCTCATTCTCATTAAGAGGGTTCGTTGTGCAGAGGTAAACCGACTCGTTCACATTCATTTGGAAACGGTAAGGGGAGTTATCAATCTGATCTCCCATAAGGAGTTCACCCAAATTCTCTGCACTCTTCTTAATACCTCCCGGGGGTTTGCAGTAAGGGAGACTGTAATAACTAAAAGGAAGCTCCGTTTCAATGGAAGTCAAGGAATTAACTTTCGCAAATATTGGTGCTCCATTTGGATATGTGTGCATGTAACTGCCAGGCAGATAAAACCCATTGCACACACAAGCGAATACAATAACAAAGAGACAAGACAAATGGATTGAAGAAAGTCTCTCTAAGATGGCCATTGGAAGAGGAACAGATAAAGATTTCCCCTGTATTTCCCTGAATCTAACAGATACTCAAAGACATATCCAATGTCAGATCTGGATCTCCAGAAGATGAAACTGCAAGACTATGATAATTGAACTTCCGACTTCAGATAATTCTAATGCAAAACAATACGGATCCAAAGATAAGTAACTCTTCAAATAGTTGTTGTTGCAACTGAAATAGCTTCAGATCTACAAAATGCAATTACAAAAAACCTTAGCTAAGATCAGTGATCAAACTCAGCAAAGAAATTCGAAAAAATCTTAATTACAAGAACAGAAACATTTGAAAGAGATTTAGAAGAACAGATCAAACAATAAATGATCAAAATAACATCGGAAATTCTCAGAATTCAACCGTGAAATCTCTAAATTCGAGAGTTCGAATTGCAGAATTTAGATCTAAGGATCGAAATACGTACCGCATACTTGAAATGCAGATATAATCCGACCGGAAGGCTCGAGAATTGCTTTTAATAAGGCGTGAAGATCAAGCGGAAAAACCAAGGAACTTTCTCTCCCTAAAACTTTAAAAAAAAAATGGAAAAGATGTGAAAAACTCGAAGTTTTTAGCCTTCTAGGGTAGGGGTGTAAACGGTAGCTTTCTCGGATCAAATATGGCCATATTGGAATTCGAATCCGATTTTTTTTTTTCATATCCGAATCAGATTCGATATCATATTTAAACAAAAATTAATCTATACAGAAAAAAGTGCAAAAACAAACAAAAGTTACAGATTTATTATATACATGGAGAATTGCAGTTCAGAAAAAGCAAAAAATTGCAAAAACAAACAAAATTTACAGAGTTATAAACACTGTTCCTACCAATTCAGATGATTTTCTGCAATTTTCCCAAAGTTCCCTCTCTAAGCAGATCTGAGCGGTGATAAGACAGATTTAGAAGCGGTGAGAAGTATATCTTAGCGTGAAAAGTAGAGCGTGAAAAGTAGATCTGATGTTATAGGGATTCAACTTTCTTTGGAAGACTTGAATCCATCTCCTGGGATAAAAAGAGAACGAGATTTCTACCCGGATTTTATTTTGGCTATGGATACTTGTTGGAGGAGATGATGAGATGAATCTGACGCCAAAGAGTTATCGTTAGGGTTTGGAATTTTTGTAAGAAGGGTTAAAATACAAAATAAATTAGGAAAGGGTTTTAACGTTTATTAAACTTGGGTTTGATTAGATGTATCGTAACATCAACACTTATCGTATGTTTGGATTGAAGATTTTAGGGCAAGTGCCATGGAAACCTTTAAGGTAGGGGTTTGGGGTAGGGGTTTAAGGGAGTGAGGGAGAGCAAGTGCCACGGGGGTGATAGCGCCAGACGGCACAGATTGTGTCGTGCGGCACAGTCTGTGCCGTATTTAACCCACTTACCCCACCAACCGGTCAGACCTTATCCCTCTTCTTTTCTCCTCCCCTTCTCTCTTCCCCACTTCTCTTTTCCCCCCTTTTTTCATTTTCAACACAAACGATTTTTTTCTTTTCATCTTTTATCACGGCAAAATCTCTACCGTTTGGCAGTGGATCGGACGATCAAATCCATACATTTTGTAGATCTCATTCTCACGGTTCTATTGAACTAATTTTTGTTCAAATCGGTTGGAAAACGAAAATTATGTAAGTAATTTTTTATCTTAAGCTTATTTTGTTGAGAACGAATCCGTGTACAGCCTTATTTGTACATCGTTATTTTTACATTGGTTGTGGGGCCCACATGGTGAGGAACTAATGACTAATTTTTTGTGAGAATGATCTACAAGATTAATAGAACATCCTTACCAAAAATCATATCATTTTAAAACTTTTAACCTCATAAAAAATTGATAGGAAATTGATTAAAAATTAACGGTGAACAATGAACGATGAGAAAAAAATTAATTTTTAATGGGACTACCAATTTTATAATGATTTAATTTTTGGTGAGGATGATCTACAAGGTGAAGAGAACATTATCAAAAAATATCAGCCCTTAGATCAACGGCGTGTGGGCCCCACATGCTACTATACATATAAAATGTACAAATAATACTGTACTCTGATCTAGACTCTATTTTGTTTATGTAATTTTTTTTTTTAAGTTTGTAAACATTAAATAACCATAATTTACACAATATAACATGTTTATATAGATTTATCATGATAGATACATAATTTGTGTATTTTTTTATATAATTTTTTAAAAAATTGATTAGTTATTACCATTTTTGTTTAATTTTTTTAAGTTGTTTAAAACAAGGGGTCATAATGTGTGTTTGGGGCTTGGTAATTTCAGTCTAAATCAGCCCAATTATTAGCCAAATGCATATACATCATAAAATGGTTGTTGATTCTATATATTTGATAAACTATTCAGTGATTGTGTTGTGTGATTTTATTTTGTATCTTGGACTTTTCATAAAATGGCTAATTAAAAATTTGATTAGCCAATTTTTTTTAAAATTTGCCATTTGTTTTTTATGATATGATATTGTTCATTATATTTAGGGTTTACATTTGGTAAACTAAATCTTATAATATTGTTACATTTTGATTCGTTCACTATATTAACTTGATTTGATGTATGTTAATATGAATGTATTATTTTCAGCAAATTAAAATAAATTTATGTATCTTATAATATTATTCATTATATTTTGATTAGTTCACTATATTAACTTGATTTGATGTATGTTAACATGAATATGCTATTTTCAGCAAATTAAAATAAATTTATGTTAATTTTAAGCATGATTAGTTAACTAAATATTTATGTTGATTAATCATGATTTGTGTCAAAGTACATATATACTTTGTCTAATTGTTTCTGTTTGACTACGATATATAGTTTAAATGTCGAGATTTTTTAGAAGTCGGAAGCGGCCAAAAAAACGTGACATACATTATGAAAATGATGAAAATGAGACGGCTTCTCCGACCCTACAAATCGATAAGTATAGGCTTGTTTCGTATACAGGGCCTGTTTCTGATGAGAACTTTAGAACTCGATATCGCATACGTTGAGAATTATTCTTACAGATCTTAAATGAGGTCGTAAATATGAACCCTTATTTTACACAAAGGTTTGATGCACGGGGAATCCCTGGACACACACCCCATCAAAAACTGACTGGTGCATTTCGAATATTGACTCACGGTGTTCCAGCTGACTTAGAAGATGAATATCTGGGAATGGGAAAGTCAACTGCTTATCAAAATCTAAAAGTTTTCTGTAATACGATGGTGCGCCACTTTGGACCACGTTACTTACGTACCCCAACTGCAGATGATGTTCGGAGATTAATGGATGAAAACGCAAGTAGGGGATTCCCAAGAATGCTCGGTAGCCTCGACTGCATGCATTGGATTTGGAAGAATTGTCCGGTGGCTTGGCATGGACAATTTCAAGGACATGCAAAAGGCCCCATAGTGATTCTAGAAGCAGTTGCCTCATATGATATGTGGATTTGGCATGCCTTCTTTGGAACACCGGGTTCATGCAACAATTTGAACCTTATATACCGGTCGCCTCTATTTGACGACCATCTTGCTAGTCGTTCTCCACCTTGTGTTTACACACTAAATGGGACTAGATATGAGTCAGGGTACTACCTAGCAGATGGAATATATCCGACATGGGCGAACATTGTTAAATCGTTTTAGGTTACTGATACCCCCAAGAAGCTCCTATTCAACGAGCAACATCAAGCAAAAAGGAAAAGACGTCGAGCGTGCATTTGCATTGTTGAAAGGGAAGTTTGCGATCGTTGCTGGACCTATGAAGTATTGGGACCCCTAGGACTTAGATAAAATCATGAAGACTTGTATCATTTTGAGTAATATGATTGTTGAAGACGAACGACGCGATCCAAATTAGACCCATGTAGTTGATGAGAATGTTGAGGTAGAGCATGGCATTGGTCTTCATAACCATTGGGAGCGTCGTGCTGCATTGTGAATGCAGAAAGACACACTAAGTTAAGAAATGATCTCGTTGAACATATTTGGGTGAGGCATGGTTATGGAACTCGCATTCGATGAGTATGTCACTTTGAACTTTATATTTGAACTTATGTTTGAACAATGTTTTCATTATGGGTTGTTTGTTGTTCGAACAATATTTTCATTTTAGGTTGTTTATTTTGTGAACAATTTTGTGATAGAACAATTAGATCTTAAACAAGATGGATGACATTTCATAATTACTAAATCCAAACTACAAAGTAAAAATTACATAAATGCTAGTACATAGAGATTGAGATCTAGGAAAATGAAACACAACTTTAAAATCGATTTCCTGGGGGAATGCCATGTCGGGTAATTATCTCTTGTTGACGCTGCTGCTAGTAAAATCTTAAATCTGGTGGCATGTTTTGTGTATTGACGGACATAATGCGATCTTCTTCTTATCTTCTTTTCATTACTAATTCTTCCCGTTTAAGTTGCATAGCCATATCCAACCTCTCATTCTGTGAGTCTCGTTGAAGTTGCCTTTTCTCTTGGTTCTCTCTGAAAATATTTACGATTCTGTTAGATGTTCATCTATAATAGACTCCAACGAAGATGATGAAGATGAAGCTCCTGATCTTTTGGCTCTTTTTGTAGCCTTCTGCCCTGGTGGTCTTTGAAGAGGTTCCAGAATTTGATGTTCACTACTATTAGTATCAGTTTGCGCATTTGGACAAAATTCACCTGGTGTCACAAAATGTTGGAAGCTACCTGTAGGTGTGACTGGGTTTGAATCTTAACCTTCTTCATTCATTGGCCCAGTGCCTAAAATCATTAGATAGTTAAACTTCGGTAATGCTTGAAGGACTTGATAACATTCTTCAAAGGCAAAAGGTTTTTTTTCCTTGTGCATGTATTCAGATTGAGTTTTTCGAATCTAAAAAGTTTAGACAAAAGAAAAATAATTTAGTAAAATTAGACAAGAGTTTTACATGTAAAGAAATTTTTTTACTTACAATGTCTAATTCGCTCCAACCACTTTGTTTGTTCCGGTGATAATAAGCAAGAAGTCCTATGTATTTAGAAACTTCTTTACTTATGACACCAAAACAATTGCCTATTCCATGTGGTTTCCGCCCTTCGCGATTTGGGTATAACCCAATAAATTTGGTCAAAACTCGATCCCAAAATGTTTGTTTTGTTTGATTTGCCCCAACTTTTCCATCTTCTGTAATTACGATGTAAGCTTTGCAAAGCGCCACGTCTTTCGTAATAGAATACTTGGCTCCACTTTTGCTGCTCTTATCCATTATTGGAAAAGAAAAGTAAAAAAACAGTAGTAGAAATAGTAGAGAAAGATTAGAGTGATGGAAGAATGAAAAATTGAGAAGAAGAATGTGAATGATGAAGGTGTAAAGGAAGAATGAGGGAAGTGGGGTACATATAGATTTTTAAAAGTATGTTCGTTGGAAAATATCCGTTGCACAACGGCTATGTGAAATTAGGCAGAGATTGTGCCGTACGGCATAGATTGTGTCTCACGACACAATCTTTGCCTCCTCCCTCAAATCCCTTACTCCCTCCCCAAATCTAGGACCGGGGGGAGGGGTTTGGATGTTTGGGGTGCCCATGATACTTGCCAAAACCTCAAAAAATGCTTTGTTTGCTTGTTTAAGGTGTCCATAACACTTGCCTTTAGGGGGAGAATTCAGTGGGGACCAGGGATTCAGTGGAATTTTAGTTTTCCTGGTCTGTTTGCCAACCATGAATCCCTTAAAATATGTTTCCCAAGGGAACCAAGTTTTCCAGCAAATCTTGTTAGGAACCTGACCCTCCCCTTGAAATTCAATGGAAATCCTTACAAAGGATTCACTTTAAACCCACCCACCTCAATAAATTCTTCCACCCCATAAAGTTATAAACCCTCTGATAATTTCTCGATCTCTCCCTCTTTCTCTCTCATTTTTCTTCACTTCTGTGTGCTCTCACGGTTGAGCTCAATCCATGATGAATCATTAAGAGGTTCTCTCTTTATCTCTCTCTACCTTTATGCTTTGCCCTAGCTCGTGGGCAAATCTCGAAGCTCTATCTATGGCCGAAGGATATTTCTTATCCAATTTCACCAGTAAGGTTTGTCTATGTTAATAAGAGATGAAACAGTAAAAGAAAAAGGAAGAAATGAGGTTAGAAGCAATGTTATGAAAACCAGACTGGTCATAAAAATTTTCAAAACTGGTTGGACCTATATTCTATTCGGTTGGACTGGTCCTATTTATTAAATAATTTTATAACTAAAAAATTTCAAAAAAAAAAAGAAATTTTATAGGGTAAAAACAAAAAATATATAGATAAATAATCATTATCATCAACATAATAGTCTTTAATTTCTAAAGTTGAGAAGGATTCCCTTTATTATCTAAAAGACTAAAACTAATCTCTTTGTTTTAGTACGTTTCTCACTTTTTTTTAAAAAAAAACTTGCAAAACTAATTTATGAAAGAACAGATTGATCCGATTCAGTGGTTCGACCATCGATTTCGATAAAATCGTCAGTTTTCAAATCTAAACCGGTTTGACCTAGACCGAACCAAAAAACACAAAATTCTGATCGAATCTAGGTCAGACCACCGGTCCAGTTCAGTTTTGATAACATTGGTTAGAAGAGAGAGGGTTTTATTTGTTGACATGAGCTAAAAAATGAAAGACTTTAAGGGTAGTATCGGTTCAAGTGGAGCCCTCTTTGGGCATCCACAGTGGTGCAACTTTTTGGCGAAATTTGTATAAATTGTTACACACTGGAGCAGGCTAAATGTGAAAACGGACGCTACAAGTTTTATGGGTAAGCCAAATTTGGCGGTCTCCATTTTTAATCTGGAGATTTATAGCCAGGTGGGTGGAGGGGGAGTCGTCTGATGTGGGACGGCTTGGAGGGAGAGCCTCTGAGAATGGAGTGGGTAGGGGAGAGGGCGTCTGACGTGGGGCGGCTTGGGGGGAAGGCGTCTGATCATTTAAAAAATATATAAAAAAGTTTTAGAACACAAGCGTCATTTAACCCCTAGGGATACCGTCAGAATTTTGAATTTACTTTTTTTTTAAATGACGTTTGTGTCCTTAGATTAGTTTTTTTTTTGGCAAACTTAACATTCTTCCTCTGTGTTACGTTGAAATTTATGGTAAATTTGGTAAGCCAAATTTAGCTTTTACCCTTGGACAGTTGTGGATGGCCTTATTTATAGATTTCTAAATATATATTTTTTGTGGGGTACTTCTGATACACTCCAAAAAACAAAAAAAACACTGAGGGTATTTTGGTATTCTATAAAAAATATTAAATAGAATTACATTGAGGTATTGATATTCTTAAAAAAATATATCTTTTTAAGTGAAGGGGTACTTTTGGCATTTTAAAATAATTATTAAATAAAATAAATATTTTTAAGTGAGGGTATTATTGGTATTTTCAAACAAAAATAATAAAGAGATCACCACGCAAAACATTTCTTAGAACATATCTATGCAGGAACCACAAATAGGTGTAAAAAGAGTGTAAGAATAAGGTGGGTGAAACAAGAATAAAATATAGTAGAGTAGGTAAAAAAATTATTTTTTGAAAAATGGTCTTTCCTTGGATTTAAAAGGGCAGCCAAACAGGCCAAAGAATTCAAGTTTTCAAGGACTCATGTTTTATGGTTGCCAAACAAACCAAAGGATTCATGTTTCCTAAAACTCATGTTTCTAAGGATTCATTAATTCCTTCGAAAATATGAATTCTGCATCCAAACAGACTATCTGGTAATAGTGATTTTGGGCTTTTTTGTTGTATAATTGAAATCTCACCTATTCCTAGGTGAATGTCTTAACTAATAAACACTAATCTAAGTGCATATGGAAGGGGGATCAATATCTACCTATTTAAAATTTAATTCACAATGAATTCACAATATGTAGAAATTGAAACAAACAAGTATTGACTTATTCGATTCTCGAATGCAGAATTAAGAGAGAATCAAATATTTCAATCTTGAACAAAAATCATTCACACATATAAGCAATCAACACTCATAATTTTTGTTGACGGGGAAAAACCTAACGGAAAAAAAACCCCGGGACCTAGTCCAGAAATTACCACTAAGAGTTGTGAGAAATCTTACAACCGTTCACATCGACAACATGAATCCCTCATACAAACTCGACTCGTCTTTCTCCACGACCCGAATCCACGAATCGCCCCTTCAATGGTGTGTGCGTCTCTAACTCAGAATCGACCAAGCCCCACACTTGTTAGCTTGAATCTTCAAGCCTCTTGTATGCCTCCAACTTGAAATCCACCAAGCCTCGTCTTTGTATCCTCAAATACACGAGCATGCACCTCGTCGGAACTCCACCGACGAACTCACCAAAACTCACCGGTGACTGTAATGGTGTTTGAAGATTTGGTGTTTCTTCAACACTCTATGACTCTCAATGCAGAATGATATGCAATATCTAGCTAAAATGAAAAGCCCTATGAGAGTAGAACAAAATCAACTCTCAAGAAGAAGTTAGCTCAATCTCTCTTAAGATCTTGAAGCCCCAGCCAGTTGGAGAAGATGACTACAAGGAGTCTCTCAATGGTTTCTCACTCTAAGCTCTAACTCTCTTCTTCTTCCTTGATGCTTTACCTAAAATGGTTTGCTTCTCTTCCTTATATAGAGAAGGAGCAACATTAGAAGTCTTTTAGGTCAAAAAACCAAAAGGGTATGAAGCCCTAGGTCTAAAATTCGTGCAACCCAGAAACTCGAGTGTAGGAGTATCGATACTCAAGTTGAGGAGTATCGATACTAGCATAATCTGTTGTCAACAGGTCAGAGGAGTATCGATACTCCATATGAGTAGTATCGATACTGGTCTGATCTGAAGTCAATAGATCAGATGAGTATCGATATTCCATATGAGTAGTATCGATACTAGTCTGATCTGAAGTCAACATATCATAGGAGTATCGATACTCCATTTTGGCAGTATCAATAGTGGCAGAGAAGTATCGATACGAACCCTGAGTATCGATACTGACCTAGCTGACTTACAGGCTAGGTTAGTATCGATACCACCTTCAGAGGGTATCGATACCACCTTGCCCACAAGCTAGAAGCCTCTAAAATATATCTAATAAGTTCATCCAAGCTTATGTAACTAAGTCCTAATGCATTTTAACCACCTATGAATGATAAACATGGTAACTTACCAATGTGTAATGAGTTTCGGTGGTGAGTTGAGTCCGATGGCATACTTTCTCTTCGATCTTCGATGAAGTGTGAATTTGCACGAATGATATAACCTAACTCTAACTCAAGTATGGACTTACATTTGAGTTCATTGTCTCATCATGAACATTGACAATAAACCCAATGGGACCTTTCAATAACAAGAACATCATATTATATGTATATATAGAGTTATTGGATTCGGATATTATCGGATAAAAAAAAGGAGATCATACAAAAAACCCAATTTGGGTTTATTTGAGTCCATTTTATCCACCAAAAATAATGACTCTATTTAATCTAAAAATAATGTTTGGATAGATTTGCCCTTTAACTAACTCAGAGTTATAGTAATTATAGGTGCATGTGTTACCAATTATCTACTTTTTTTCATAAAAATTGGCATAACTTTAAAAATATAAATTAATTTTTCACAAAATTTATATTTTTCAAAAATATTCATCAAGATTTTCAAAATGAGACCAGTTAACAATACTTTTTTCAAAAAAAATAAGAAATTATGCAAAAATATTTTTGCATAAAACATGCAGAAATATTTTTACACAAATAAACAAAAAACTACTGCAACTAGTACATTTTATCTAGATTGCATCCAAATTCAAATTTTTGATTCTCAAACTAGGTAACATTAAAATAAAAAGTGAAGATCTCGAAGAATGCTTTCTAAATATACAAATTTCGTCAAAATTTGTTCTACAAAATGGTAGGCAAAAATATTTTTGTATGTGAAAAAATATTTTTGCATAAATTTCATTAATTACTTTTCAAAAACCATTATTGTCTGGTCTAGTTTCGAAAATCTTGAAAAGTGCTTTCTAAATATATTAATTTCGTCAAAATCTGAATTTTAGTTTAAGAGATAACATTTTAAAATTTTAAAATAAAAAAGATAACTAATTTTCTCTCTCATATAATAAGGGTAAAACAGAAACATTAAAAAAGAAGGAATAGACTAATTAGATTTAGAAATGTTATAAAAGGACTAAACAGATTCAAAAAGCTTTTAAATAGGTATTTCAGTCTTATTAAAAATCTTGTGTACTAAATGGATTATAAAAGCTATATATTGGATGTTTTTGCCATTTTTCCATAAAAGACTCTATATCTGAATTCGTATTCGAAAAAGTAATTATTCGAAAAACATTATCCGTATCCAAACTGATATCCGAAAATTTCAGATAATTTTTAAAATTTCTAATAAGAATTCGAATCGAAATCAAATTTTCGAATATCCATTGACAATCCTAATTTTAGGGTTCATGATAAGTGTGAGAAACTACTAAGTACTAACCATAAAATGGAACTTAAAACGGACAAGTCTTTGTTATTTTCTGCATTGCAATCTCCGTGCTGTGATGAAAATGTAATGAGGTCCCTCTAATCCTTATTACTACGTGCGTGTGAGTTAGCTGTTCCACAAAAAATCCACTTTTCCCCTTACATGAGCTACATGTATTTGAACTGGAAAATTATACGATGTGTAAGGACAAGTGCTATGGACACCTCAAACAAGCCAAAAAAGCATTTTTTGAACTTTTGGCCAGTCCCATGGCCACCACAAACAACCAAACCCCTCCCCTAGTTCTAGGTTTGAGGCGCAGAGATTGTTCCATATGGCACACTCTCTGCCTCGTCATCAAACTATTGAAGAATATAATATAGATAGATAAAGAGAGAAATCTAGAGAGAGTAAGTGAAATCTAGAGAGAGAAATAAATGCATGACAACACTATATGTGTCGTGCAACATAATTTGTGTCGTACGACACTAATTAACTGTGTCGTCCAGCCCTGGTTTTCCATCGCACTTGCCCTAAGTGAGTATTAGGTGGACTCACATAAAGACGACTAGTGCACTGATGTGCTCTGGACGATGTAGAAATCTTCATGACAAAAGAAAGTGGGTATTAGATGGGCCTACTTTAGTGGGTTGATGTTGATCCAGATGGTAAATAGATCATCTTCATCAAAAATATGTCTTTGGGTCCTTTTTGTGTGGATGAATAGACCATTGACACAAAAATTAGTCATTGGATCGACTCTATATACCATCCCCAGCTAGGTATAAATTAAGTGTAATTATTACAGAAATATAAAATTGGCCTTATCACTTCATTATTTAGATATTGAGAGATGACTAGAGTGAGAGGGAGCACACATTGGACGAAGTCCCAATAAGAAGAAGAGTCAAAAAAGATAAAAAAACAGAGGAATCAATTAAGGACTATACCTTAGTCCCCTTAAGAATGGAAGCCCCAAGAGCAGAGGTAAATTTTGCATCTTTGTAGAGTCGATTGAGCAAGTTAGGAATGAAAGGAATTGGGAAAATTTTTTCCAAGCAATTCTTTTCGATACTGATAATGGTTCTGCAACAAGCTGAGCTAGGGTTGAGGTCTCTCTTAATGATGGAGCTGTATATATCACCTAAACACCCTGTAAATATGCTCTCAACTGATTTCCGACACTTATCGAAATCTTGTTTTATGTTTTATGGTGATGAAATAAGTAGTACTAGTAGTAGTATAACCTAAAAAAGAAGGTGATGAGGATGATTTGTCGACGTTTTGTACTAGGGGCTAGCGTGGAAGAGATCGACATGATTGCACATAATCAATAGTATTGAAGCGATTGCTCCGACGCCTCTCTTCATTTTATATAAAATCTTGGTTTGATCAACAAGAAACTGGACCTTAGATATCTTCTACTAGGTTTTGTAGTTTATTTGTAATCAATAGTAATGAAGCCTAACCAATTCGTTGCATCCATGCATGTAATGGAAGGGTTGGTAGGACAAAGGGCTAGCTGATATTTTATGAGGATTATTTCATCATATAAATATGATCAACTATAAGATTATCTCTATGTGGGCTCTGCAAACTGATGTAAATAGGGTGTAAGAATAATTTAGGTGCTTATAGAAAAAATGGCTAATTAGTATTAGGGTCCCAGAAAAAGTTCAATATTAGGCTCAAGGTCCTGGATATGTCCATGTTAGATTCTGTGTCCTGAGATGACGGTTGACCCAGTTGACCATCCAAAAAGTGTAACAAATTTAATTGAATTAATAAATAATACTAATTAACTAACGGGATTAAAGTTTCGTCCATCACGTGATATTGGGACACGGGCTAGAAGTCATGTGACTTCACTAAATTTTCATCTAACGGCTAAGACTGTACAACGATCCAACGGTGGGGACTTAACTAGCCGTTGGAGACCCGTTGGGGCTTAGTTGTTGTATTCAGCCTCTATAAAACCCGGTCACCAGCTTCTCCATCTCCCTCAAGCTACTTCACCATTTATCCCATCATCTTCTTCAATCAACTCCATTTCTCTGCAATTCCTTCATTCATTAGTACAAACAACATATTCATTCTGAAATGAACATTGGATCTAACTCCCACATGAATTGGAATTTTAAGGTAAGCAGATACAACATAAGTAGACCCTCTACTATTAATGGGACCCAAATACTAATTATGTACTTACAGTAGGACCTAACAACAAATTTTTGTATTTTTTTTGTAGGTTTGCCAACTCTGTGAGTAGCCATCACATACAATAATATCATGTCCTTTCATGTATTCTAAATGCAGGCTTCCTGGTTGTATTGGCATAACGTTGATAATTATTAGTGATAATAACATAAGCAAAGGGAAGAAATTTCTCAAATGCCAATTCCCTCTTTATGATGGGTTCGAATGGCTAGATGATGTTCTAAAAAGGTAAGAGTTCTTTAGTATAGTGCTATTTACGTGGGGATCATGATCATGCAGGAAGGGATTGTCCTTGGGATGGTATTCTATGCTCAGTGCGAGGATGCACCAGTTCGAAGAATGTTGGGACATCACATACTGAACGGAACCCAGGGAAAAAATACCTCCTATGTGACAATTGTCATTGTTTTGAGTGGCTCATGGATGCCATTGCAAAACATGAGGCTGCAATAATGCATGAACAACTCTTCAGAAAAAGTCCCGGTGGTGGCAGATGCAAGGGAAAAGCTAATGCATACGAGGATCCTATTGATGAATTTTGCTATGACTTTGACCATAAGGACAAGGTAGCCAAGTGCTACCTTTGTGAAGCGACCGAACACATGGCGAAGGACTGCCCATGGAAGACTACTCCTTGCACAACACAACGATGTGGTAGTATAAAGTTGGGGACATCTTCTAGACAATGGAGTCTAGGACAAAAGTACTTGAAATGTGCAACATGTGGAGCTTTTGCTTGGTTGAAGGATGTGTTGCAAACTTAAGACCTAAGTTTTGTTTTTGTTTGTTGTTGTGTCAGTTACATATGTCTAATTATCTGGAATTGATGTCTATCTATTTATGTTACTATGAAGTTGATTTCTACATATAATGAAGACAAAACAGACTACTAATGACACAGTCAATATGCAATTAACCTGCCACTAAAACATATTAACACATGCATATAGATTAAAACCATTGCAACAGAAACAGAACAACACCTACAATGCAATAAAACTAAAAAACATCCTGACATTCACACATAACATCCATTCACAATCAAATTAGCTACAAAACACTAGTAGTCATTAAATATCAACTTCAAAATAGCTAGAAAACACTAGTAGTCATTAAATATCACATAGATACAGTCATACCAGCTATAAGATGCAAAATGAAGGTCTTAATTGTACTGACTTAGGGTATTTGTTGTGAACCACAACAAATATCATACAAAAAAACTAACTTTTTTATATCTACCATTAATCATCAAGATCTATATGCATCCCATTGATCTTGGATCCCAGACCCCCACTTACCCTACCACTCCTTCTAGGTGGTGAAGCCACCAGTGGACTTGTCCATTTCCAAATAGTCTCATCAACTTTTGACCTCTTACCCCCGTACTAAGATGTAGATGATGATGGTGTTTTAGACATGCTAACTCCTCCACCTCTCATTGCTGGTCTAGGTAAGTTTTTAGGCATTGGTGGATTGATTAAAGTAGGGTTCCTTGGATAATGGAAGGATGTGGGTGTTGTAACGCCTCATACCCCAAAATAAGGGACACTACCACCAGTCTACAACGAGACTCAAATCCGGCAGGAGTCTCCCCTGTAAACTGGACCTTTCGTCACCTAATAGACACAGTGCATACAAAATTTATACGCAGCGGAAGTAAAGAAACTAAAGGTATGCACACAAAAATTTGCCACCCATTTTTTTTTACTCAACTCAACTCAACTGAAATCCCAACGATGTAGAACCAGGAGAAAACCTGCAAATATCTACGACATTCAAATTTCTCACTTAATATGGATATAACTGTGATATAATATATAGTTTGTTGTTTCCTGTCAAAATATATATAGTGGGAGAAGATAAAGCAGGAGTTGTATTCATATAAACAAGTAACATAAGGCTCACAACCGAGCCATAAAACAGTAGCAAAACATCCACTGTGACTGAAAAGAGGGAAACCTACATCAAACCCAAAACTAGGAATCCCTCGCCAAGAACCTCGTCACAGCACCACCAACGATCCTATCTCGATCCTCAAACGTCAACTATAAAACCACGAAAACAATTGGGTGAGAAACTCAGCAGGTAGATCAACCATCCTAATACCATCACATGCAGCGATTAATCCGATAACAACTCAAAAGCATTTATAAAAGCAATGCATATTATATAGTTGATTGAAACATCAAGAAAAACCTGCATATACATATACAAACAATAGTAGTGTACTTCTGCTAGTGTAGCCAAGGAACACGACCGGGTTACCCCAGTCAGAATTATTTCGAGATCAATACCAAGTACAACAATTTGACGACTGCAGACTAGACAAGGGCCCCCAACTAATCCAGAGAAGGTTCCCCGACAACCTTCCCCCGCGTCTAACACCCATCGGGCAGGCATGCGAACCTCAGCTAAACTAGTTACTCAACACCACCAACAAACATGGTTTACCAGGAAATAATCATGACTTCCCAGACTTCCCTAGATGTACCTGTCTCCCTGACGTCCCATTCCACCCTGAAGACAAAAACACCTAGCAAAATCTCAGATGGTGTACCACATCCGGATAAGCATGATCCACCATCCTTGTAGAAAGTCTTCAACCTTTCACAAGCTCACCTTAGTGATAATATATAGTAGTATGTATATATGTTGTGTGTCTTTTAAGTTAAAGTTCGAAAACTATTTTGGAAGAACCCTTTTGAAAACCGAAGTCCTTTTGTAGAAATCCCTTTTTTGAAATTTCTTCTCTTTTGAAAATCTACATACAACAAGTGTAACTGGTCCTAAGGGTGAAGGACCATGGCAAATCAACTCATCTACCCTCGTAAGGGTGAGGATCCCTGGCAAGCCAAACACACTCACCCATCGGGTGCCGGACCATGGCAAGCCAACTCACCCACCCCCGTAAGGGTGAGGATCCCTGGCAGGCCAACCCACGTACCCAAGTCTGCGGGACCTGGCAAACAACCTCACCCACCCTCGTAAGGGTGAGGATCCCTAGTGGCCAACACACACAGATCACTCGGGCGGGAATCCGAGTGGAAGTAACACATGCACTAGTCCACCTAAGGCATACACGGTTCCCCGTATCGTCATGAACCCTATCAAGCCCGGTAGTGAGACGCCACTACCGTCGTTAGGCGGTCACGGGAGAAATTCCTTTTGTCACATTTTCAAAGTTGGGTTTCACATCGAGAAAAACACTCGATAAAATAGATTTTCGTCTCTTCCATAATGTTTTCAATGTGTTAAACATGGTTTTCCAATATAACCATCATTTCACCCACATAAACCGTGACAGTAAAATTGAAGTCGCATTTGTTCATAATTCGAGAGAAATATTTCATAAACATGATGTGAAGTCAAGCATGCATATTTCCATATTTAAACCAGTTTCTCAATGTTTTCTTCATAACAGCAATTGTTGTTATCCATAAATTTCATGCCATGCTTTGCATACAAAGGTACATATATAACAGTTCGAAACATGCATTTAAAAGGTTGGGTGCTATTAAGATGAATTGACCACCTACTTCTAGCAGTACAGAATCTGATCCTCCTCACCCAGAGAGTCAGCAACGCCTAACTCACCAGGTGGAGAAGAAAACAAAAAGGCAGAATTAAGTTCTAGTACTTAGAACCAAGAGTCGAATAGAAAAAGAAGAACAATAAGAATTCAAAATCAAGAAATACTAACGACTTAGAGTACTACTCTAAACCTCACAAGTTAGTAAGATTAGTACTACTCCTACTTCAAACGTCTCTAGTCAACCATTTTTATCAAGTGACATGTCAAGACTATATATCGTTTAAAGCATCGATTAAGTTAACTTTACCATAACCCTCCAATATACTAGAAATCCTCAAAATCCAGAAATAGGTAAACCGGACCATCTTAGGCTTAGATTTATCCTCCAGGTTTTCAAATACGATAGCTTCATCCATAATCACCTAGATTCCTGGTCTAACATAACCAAGTTGATTTGCAATTGAATCTCTAACACCCCTACATCTATAACCTCAAATTTTTCTTATACAACTCGAGTCCAATTCAATTCATTAACATCATATTAATTCTCAAAGGTAAGAGCTATAAGCACCCATTGTAAGCATCTAATCTATCACCATTCTAATTCAAGCTCAACCAAGATACTTATACCGTTTAACTTATCCGTTACTTAAAATTAACAGTCAGTCCAAAATGAGCAAAACTAGTCCATAAAACCCTTCGTGAACTTCAGGTTCATCACTAACCATTATATTTGAATTTCGTTGTGTTTCCCATCATCCATCAGTATCACACAAGATCCATTTCCTATTTCCCATTACCAACTCTACCCTTTTTCAAGTAAGATATGAAAACAAAGCTAAAGCCATTTAGTCACCCTCCACCATTCCAATTTAACCCAAACAAGGTACTTTTACACTCTAACTATAAGTGCATATGGACTTTAAAACATGAATAGTTCCAAACTCTTTACTCATTATAGCAACAACTTCCAAGAACCATCATTAAAACTAAATATAAATAAGGTCATCTTTACTTCAAAATGCCCAAAACGGTTCATCGGGTCACTTTTAAGTTCAAGAGTAAATCAAACCTCATTTTTAATATGAAACTAAAGAAAAAAAATCAGCTCATGGCTTCTCATAAATTAAAATCATGATTTATCATAACCTTGAACATCAAATATTTTTTTTTATCAACATTCACAAGCTATACAAAGACAAATCACCATAATCTCATCAAATTTAAGTCTCCACTTGCATGCATCAAAATGGGGGAAATTAGATCATAAAAACCCATATTTTCACATCAAATCTCCAACCCATCCATCTAACAATTCCAATGCATAACAAAATTTCATTTTTCTTCTAAAAACCCCAATTTACATCACAAAATTTTCAAGATCTACCATATTTGGGTGTTGATTTCTCACCTTAACATAAAAATATTAGCCCATCTCATCCCTTCTTCCACCATTAAGCTCTAAAAAATACCAAGATCTACACTAGCATGCATGTTGAACAAAAACCCTAAGTTATTACACTACAAATCAGGAAAAATTTAGGGGTTTAGGCTAGAAAAATTACCTCCCCTTTTCTCCTTCTTTCCTCTCCTTCTTTCCTCTCCTTCTTTTTCTCCTTCTTTCCTCTCCTTCTTCTTCTTCTTCTTTTTCTTCTGCTTCTTCTTTTCTTCTTGCTGGTCGGCAGCTGCTGCCGGCGGCAGCAACTGCACTTCCCCGGCGTGACAGCAGCAGCTGCTGCTGTCTCCTTCTTCCTTCCTCCTCAGCAGCTCCCTCTCTCTCCCTCTCAGTTCCTCCCTCTCTCTCACGCTCAGTTCCTCTCTCTCTGCTCACTCCCTCACGATCTCTCTCTCACTCTCTCTCTCACAGCTCACTCTCTCACCCAGTCTCTCTCCCTCTCTCGGTTTTTCTATCCCTCTCTCTCACAATCTCTCTTACTCTCTTTTTTATTCCCTTTTCTTTCTTTTCTTCCTTATTTTTTTTATCTTTTTATTATTGTTGCTCATAATATTGTTATTACTACTATTAATATTATTAGTAGGTTTTTTTTTTGTTATTAGCAGGGTTTCACAGGTGTACTAACACTTTCTGGTGTAAATGGTGTGGATTGAGTTACCTAAGTTACACTTGACTGCTGTGAAGATCGAGTTTTACCACTACCTCTTCCCCTACCTCCCCCTCTACCTAAGCCTCGAACTACTGTGGTGCTCTCAAAACTTGTATATCCTCTTCTTCTCCTGCCCCCTTCCTCCTCTTGCTTGTGGACCAGTCTTACCACCCCCTCTAGCCTGTGGATGTCCCTGGGTTACACCAGTTCTACCACCTCCTCTAACCTAAGGTTGTCCTTGGGTTACACTAGTTTTACCACTTCCTCTAATTTGTGGCTATCCTTGAGTTGCACCAGTCCTACCAGCTCCACTGCCACTTGTCCTCCTCACATATGGTCCTGCATAATAGGCTGGACCTAAGGGTGTCAATAGGTACCAAAGTACCCAGAACCGAACCGGTACCGAAACCGTTTTTTGCGGTTCTGGGACCTCATTTTGTGGATCCGATAAATTTCGATTCGATTTCAGATATACCCGTTTTGGATCCATTTAATTTCGGATCCACCCAACGGGTACCCGTGGGTACCCGGTTCCGTATAAATTTTATAGTTTAATTTACTATTATATAATAATTTTTTAAATTTTTTTAACTTTTTTTAATTAAAAAAAGAAACCAATGACTATTATATAACAAATTTCATAATAAAATAAACTTTATAATTAAATAAAATACGAAAATACAAAATACAAATAGGTTTTATGTGAAAAAAAATAAAAAAATAAAAATTAAAAACGGGTATCGGGTACCCGCGGATCCTAGCGGTACCGAATTTGGAACTATCAATTGAGGTTCTAGTACCGTAACCGAAAGGATCCGAAACCGCTTTTTGTTAACGGGACCATATCTAGAACCTTTAGGTTCTGATTCGGAACTGTCCCGTTGACACCCCTAGCTGGACCTGTGTAGACAGTTAAAAATATCATGCAATTAAACACAAATGAATACCTCCATGAGCCCAACTTATGTTGAATATTTTTCAATACCTTTTGTGTGGGGACCTGTTGGGGCACCCCTGCATGTTTTCCTGTTATGTCTATACTGTTGACATTTACCATATTGCCTTGGGTCTTCTTCATGCCATTCACTTCATCTTTCTCCCTCCTTCTTTGTGTTTTAGGTCTCCCTATTGGCCTAGAAAACTCTAGTGTCTTCACCAATGTCACAGGCTACAAAACACAAACAAAGGAATCATGACTGGTACCTATTAAAGGTTAAGTGAAAAAAACCCACCATGCAATATAATTTTTTACCTCTCCCCACTCTGATACATGTGAGAGTGGCCTGATGAACCCAAAGTAAGTCTGCCTGTAGGCATCCACATAATTATATGGATCATAATACCTGAATGAAAAACACAACACATAATTAATAGAAATAATAATGCTACTATGGAATAACAAAATTATGCATCAGTTCAACCATTAAGTGGGTTGCATACCCATTCCAATTTGCTTCTCTGAATGAACGATTACAGATATGGCATGTACACATAGTAGTCCACTGATCTGCCACATACAACATGTGCATGTTTGTTTCATCAAATCCACATTCCAGTGCATTTCCTTGTTGTCCCTAAGATTCCACAGTGTCTCCGTGGCTGGCTCCTTATCATACAAATGGTAGTTATTCTTATAGCCTGTTTAGATGTTCTGGGCTCTTGGAACAAGTCCACCTTCCTTGTATCCATTGCCCTGCACTTTTCTATCATAAAACAACCTCATAATCATCAAATGATACTTCTCCACAAAGTTGCACACAGGGAGCATCCTCAATTCTAAAATCCAAGAATTGAAAGACTCAGAGAAGTTATTTGTAATGTGTTCACACTTTGAGGTGGTGTCAAAGTGTGATCTTGCCCATGTCTCCACCACTTCATTGGTGTCTATGTACTCCCTTGCTTCTTTTTTAGCTTTCTCTAGTTCATCCATCCACATCTTGTGTTCAAGTTTGCTGTAGGACTTAGCAGCTCTCTAAGTCAATTTCTCCAAATTTACCCATAGATGTGTCTTCTTAAAGTTCTTGTACAAATGACGAAAACAAGATCTATAAAAATTGTTAATATTCTTGAAGACTTCACTCACAGCCTCTATCAGACCTTTCTGTTGGTCTGATATTATTGTTAGAGGTCTGGGATGCAACAACAATCGTGGAGCCACTGCTTCAAGGAAATCCTTCCATGTCTCCTTGCACTCTAACTTGCAAATGTATATGGCTATAGGGAACAAGCCATTGTTTCCATCAAGTGACATAATGGATAGGTATACACCACCATACTTACCTTTCAGAAAACATTGCCCAAGATTGGCCTACAACCACTCACAAATCCTTCTAAACTGGCCTTATATGCAACACACAAAGACTTGAAAAAAAATTTTGTTTGGATCCCTGGCACAACTAGCTATACTCCCAGGATTGCTCTTTAAAATCTGAGTGCAGAGCTCTGGAGCTAACCTGTAACTCTCCTTATAGTTACCTATGATCTTCTTAAGATAGATGTGCCTTGTATGCCAAACACACCAGTAAGAAATCTTCACTTTAAACGTAGACAAGACCTCAGCTCTAAAGCATCTTGACTTATACTTCTGGTGAGTCCTAAAGGTGGCAAGCATCTTCTTAGCAACCCATCTGGCATTGGCCATTGGGTGAACCAGACCATGGTAGCTCTCACATGTATGCTCAAATATACCACTTTTCAGCCTAAATGTTTGTTGATCTGGAAGCACTGAACAATAGACCATCCAAGTACATTTAGGATCATCACATATATATTCCTATTTTTTCTTCTTGTTGTTCACCTGTTTTATCACAAAATTATGGGATATGGCTAGGTCTTTGATGTAATCTCTGTACTCCTCCATGTAGGCCGCTCCTGATCTATATAAAACTTATCAAGCACTAATGGCACTTCTTCAAAGGTCTCTTTATTTTCTTCTTGGTATAAGTTATGAGTCTTAGAAGCAAAACCTTAGAACTCAGAAGTCTCCTCAACACTCTTCCTAATCAGATCTGTAAGATCATCCTCCTCATCAGCATCACTAGGTGCAAACTCTTCATCATCTGAAGAGTGATCCAAGTGATACACATCTTCTGGCTCTAGTGCATCAATGTTAGGTTGGTTCTCTTCCCTGATACCATTGATTAAGTTCAGGATGGGAAGCAGATCTAGGTCCTCCTCTGGCAAATAGTCTAGCCTCTTTTTAGGATCCTTTTTACTAGACTTTGCAGAGGCAGACTTTCTGAGGAAGGCCCACCAGTTGTAGGATTATCAATAAGTGTGTAGGACCCCACCATGGCCTGCTATGACATGCTTAATTGAGAATCACAACATACAGAGACATGTGACATATAAAGGAGATACATTTGGCATTGCACACAGTCAAGTCATGCTTTATTAAAGTGTATAGTGACATAAAGCTAAAATAATTTTGGGTGATAGTAAACAAACAGAGGAAATTACAAATAAATTCACAACTGTATGAGAAAAAATCATATAAAAATGTGACTACGGAGCATCAATGTGTATTAATTATTGTCAAAACAAATTTATACCTATTAAAAAATGGTAGATGAACCCTAATAGATGATGGTACAAAATACTTTATTGTGGCAGTTTGAAGGAAGATTACATCAACCATTAAAAATCTAAAACATGTCGGAGACATGTAATAAAGCAAAACCCCACAAAAACCAAAAGTTTATTATACTTTTGCTAGCATACAAACCCCCAAACCAAATTTAATCTTGTTTAAGATGCTAGCAGACAAAATCACTAAAAAAAATTCTTAGAAAAATAAGATCGAAGCATATAAAACTCCCTAACCCATAATCACAAAAGAAAATGAAACCCCCAAACAAAAACCCTAATCTTAGAAGACGAACCCCCAAACAAAAACAAGAAACCCTAATCCCAGAAGCAAACAACCTAAAAAAAGGAACCCTGAGCTGTACTTGAAGAAGAAACCAATTAAAGTTGAAAATGAAAACTTACCGTGTTTGTTGAAGGTCCAAGATGAAGTATAGATGAAGGTTGAAGAAGAACCCCAAAAATCCTAAGGTTTTTTGCAGATGAAACACAAAAAACCCTAAAAATGTTCCAAACCCTCTTTCACCTGAACTCTCCATTGAACTTCCGGCGGATTCCACCGAAAATTGGCGTCGGAAATAGGAGTAACCACTGTGGTTTTTTACCGAAACCCAAACACTAAGATGGAGACTGTAAAAAAAATCGCGGTAAATGGGATTAGGTCGCGCCATTTTGTTAAGGTAAAATCATCCAGGATCGTTGATCAGCTATTGATTCATCGGAGACGTATACGTGCTTCGCATGTGCGATGGCTTTAACAGAGAAATAGGCTGTTTGGGTAGCTTTTGCAGGAAACAAGTTAAAGACATCCCATAGAGTTTAATGTCTCTATTTGTTTAGGAGAGTTATGTCTTTATTCTCTCATTGAGCTTAAGAATGGATTTTGTCATGAAATTGACAAAGGGGGAGACTGTAAGGTCCATAAGTTCCCTCATGGGTTTTGTCAATTTGCGTGTCAAATCGAACTCAATATGGTCAATGAGAGTTAGCAAGTTGTCTCTACATTTCTAATCAATAAAGACTTATAGTGAAGGAGAGAAGACTTGTGCAAAGCTCAATTCACTACCATTGGAAGATATCTTAAGATGGGAGAAGCTTTGACAAAGGGGGAGAGATGTTATCTCTACTCTCATTAAATGCTCTAAACATTCTTCAAGGTATGTACTTAGGGTTTTATAATATTCATTGACTTATTTTGTGAGCATTTGCAGGAAACATGGTGTTCTATACAATCTATGTTTTAAGTTCTATTGAGTCATGTGTAAGAAAATACGAGTTGTAATGGGGAATGTTCTTTATACTATTTTCTTATGTATGGCTTTGTCACGAAAATGACAAAGGGGGAGATTGTTAGGTCCATGAGTTCACTCATGTCATGTTTGTCAAATTTTGTGACAAAGGTAAACTCAAGAAGGTCAATGTAACTTGAGTTAGAGTTAGTGAGTCGTTCGGTTCGTTGCGAAGAAAAGACTCAAAGAAGCTCAACTCACCACCGAAACTCATCTTAGGATGGTGACTTAGAAACTCAATACCATAGGTAGTTAGTTCATATTAGATAATATGAGGAAATACATAATGGCAAAAGATGTCAAAACCCTTAAAATAGTGTTTGGAAGAATGCTGTAAAAAAAACTATGCTTTTAAGGAAGAAAGTGATCTCTCTTGTGATGACGAAGTTGCTCTTCTCACAAAGAACTTCAAGAAGTTCTTGAAAAATAAAAAGGAGAAATACCAAAGACCAAAGTTTGGTTTATCTTCCAAGTTTGGGCAAAATGACAAAATGAAGAATTTCGACAAGCCATATGTGAGAAAGAAGTCAACTGAAACTCAATGCTTCAAATGTCATAGTTTTGAGATTCTACTTGAAAGATTTTAAGCCAAAGTTACGGCTACTTGAAAGATTTCAAGCTTTTGCAGCCTTGAAAACTATAGAAAAGGATGAAAGTGATCTCTCTAGTGATGACGAAGTTGCTCTCTCACAAAGAAATTCAAGAAGTTATTGAAAAATAAAAAAGAAGAAATACCAAAGACTAAAGTTTGGTTCATCTTCCAAGTTTGGGCAAAATGACAAAATAAAGTATTTCGACAAGCCATATGTGAGAAGGAAGTCGACTGAAACTCAATGCTTCAAATGTCATGGTTTTGGATATATGGCTAATGAATGTCCCAACAAGTTTTCTGTCAAAACCAAGAAAGCAATGAAAGACACACTTGATGATTCTGATTCTCTCTCTGAATCAAGTTGTTCAAGTGGTGAAGATTTAAAGGCAATGACTGCATCTTTATCTCCAAAAGATCATTTTAATGAGATACCAGCTGAATCCAATGAATCGTCAAGTGATGATGAGGAGAGTGGTGAAGATGTAGATCTAGAGGAATTGTGTGATGAGTTATTGAAAAAGAGTGTGGAGCTATCCAAGGAAAACAAAGTCCTAAAAGAGAAGTTGTCACTTCTTACAACTGAAAAGGATAACTTAACACTCGAAGTTGAGAAAGTCACACACAATGAATTGAAACTTGATGAAGAAGTTGTTGGGCTTCTTAACAAGTTAAAAATTCTTGAGCTAGAACATGGAAAAGCTATTGACAAGATTAAATCTCTTGAGTCTGCACTCGCTACATCAAAAAGAGATTTAACTTTGTCTAACAGTATGCTTGAGAAATTTAATGTTGGCTCTAAAAAACTTTCTAACATATTAATTGCAGCCAATTATTTAGGAAATAAGAGAGGTTTGGGATATGAAGCTTCTACTAGTTCCAATCCAACACAAGGAACCAAGGTAGTTCAAAAGAACTCTCCTGCTCAAGTTGTTCCACCTCAAAAGAACACTCCAAATCATGTTGGTAAGCCTCAAGGCAAGCCTAAAGGTTTTAATGTTACTAATGTGTGTTCTTATTGTGTTATAAGGGACATTTGCAGAACAAATGTAGATTCTTTTTAGAAGATTACAAAAATTCTCTCAATCAAGATCTTTTAAAAAAAATCAAGTCTTTGAGCGACAAGGCTCAAGCATTGGCTGGGGAGATTGGAAAACTTAAGAACAACAAGCAAGGTACGTATTTCTTTGGATCAAAATCTTATTCAAAGAAAAAGAAGAGAAATAAGGCTAAAAAGGTTGTGTCTAAAACAACAAACCTACTTATGTGGGCTTGAATCAAATGAAGACATTCAAGAAACTCAAGGCCATAAGGGTAGAAAAAGTGATTTGACAAGTCTTGAAACTCTTACTACACACAATACCGGTAAGTCGTTTAAGTATTTATTGGTTTGTGGTAGTGGTCGTACCATTACTTGATTGTTGATGGTCTAACTCCTCCCCTTGTTTTGATTGCATATATTGTTGGGGTAGTTGAGTGAGTGTTCTACTAGTTTTCATTTTAGTTGTTTGTTATGCATTCTAGTGTTTGTAGTATGTACTTGTAGAGAAGTTCTTATTACATTTGAACATGACATTCCATCTACTAAGTATCATATTTTACAGCATGTCCATTTTTTTGTGAAATCGTTTTTGTGACATGTATGTATATTTTTGTGTTTATAATCTTGTTTTCTTGTCAATACTGAATGAAATGTATAAACCTTTGTTATTGGATGAGAAACAAGCTATTACACAAGTGGTGACTATTGATAGTCAACCACATCAAGCATAATTTTTTTCTGTAGGTTTATATTCTCACTTTTCTCATGTTTTGCATTGCATATCATTTTTGGGTTGAAGAGTGAATTTTGAAGATTAGTTTGCTTTCATAAAATTGCATTCTAATACAGATGTGTTTTAAGTGTTCTTGATGTTGTTGTTGGCTATCTTTTATAAAATACTTGAATATATGAGAGATTTCACATATCTGAATTGCTTTACTTTATTTTGATATAGCTTATGAATCTCTTCTCTAAATCCACATACTCTCTTGACTGATATATAAATCTTGTGCACATAAAAATCTCTTGAGTAAGTGTAATTTTATCCTAGTTGGATCATTAGATGGGTTAGAAATAAAGCTCATGATTCATTTTTGGACTAAACTAGCTGGTTGAGCTATCTCTCACTAGGATATTGTGTTTTGATGAAGTGCTGGAAAAATATTGTTATATCTTGATATTACACATCACCAAAACAATAAGCTCTCTTAAAAGATTTTGAGCTTGGTGAAACACCAAAAGAGTGAGTTCTCGTAAAAATGTTGAACTCCGTGGTTAAACATAAAAAAGACTGAAATCCCGCAAAAAGATTGGGAACTCGATGTTCTTTATTCGTCATATTGACCTCATAGTGACCCACTTGGTTACAATACAGGTACTTTCTTGGTTGTGTCTCCTCGGATAAGAGTCGCTTGCAAGTTTAAGGAAAATGTTGGGAACAAGTTGGTGACCTATGTCTCATGCTCTTGAGTTCCTTAAGTTTCATTTAAACTCAAATATGAAGGTCATTAATAGATAACGAAGTGAGATGGTTCTTTCATGCTGGGTAAGGTTCAGATTTGAAAAAATTAGTTAAATGGATAACCTTATCTTATCTTCCTTTTAGGATGATCTCACATAATGATATTGTTCTCTCAAACACACACACCATAATCAGGATATTGAGTGTTGTGATTTTTATGATTGAGAATTAGCTTGGCTATATTTGAATAAATTTTTACAATTATATGATTAAGAAATTTTTTTTGATTGTGTATTATATTATTGATAGCCTTGACAACATGATTTAGATACAACAAAACTTTTCTACTTGCATACATTGATGCATGTTGAACCAGATTAGTTTTAAGATTGAAATCTTTCTCATGATCTAGTTGAGGAGGAGCTTGCATGTTTTGTTTAATTGCATATATTTGTGCATTCATGCTCTTTGCATTAGGCTAATATTTAAAAAATATAAAAATATGCATTTTCTCCAATCGTTTTCAAAACCAGGACAGTTTCACACACTTGGTTTCATATCTTATCTTAGCTCTGATACACCTTATAGCTAGCTTTGATAAATTTTGTGGTGTGTAATATATTTTTACTTGCCTTCCTCTATACTTTCTTATTGTCTATCTATCTACTTGGTTGAAAACTAGTTAGATATTTATCCTTATGGTTTGGTTGGCTTGTATTTGTGTTTTCATACATTATCTTTCTCAGTTTATCCATGTACTTTTATTAACTTTTATCCTTTATCTATTTGTGACAAAAAGGGGGAGACTTATGTGTTCTTGTCTTTGCAAGGGGAATACTATGTGATAGGAGATATATCACATAGGGAAAGAGATTCTTGTAGTACGTATCAAGGGTGAGAGTAAGCTTATTCATTATTTATATTCATGACTTCCATGGTTCCTTGATGTGTCTTGTAGACATGTGCAGGAAACAAGTTAAAGACATCCCTTAGAGTTTAGTGTCTCTATTTGTTTAAGAGAGTTATGTCTTTTATCTCTCATTGAGCTTAAGAATGGATTTTGTCAAGAAATTGACAAAGGGGGAGATTGTAAGGTCCATAAGTTCCCTAATGGGTTTTGTCAATTTACGTGTCAAATCGAACTCAATATTGTCAAGGAGAGTTAGCAAGTTGTCTCTACATTTCTAATCAATGAAGACTTATAGTGAAGGAGAGAAGACTTCTGCAAAGCTCAATTCACTACCATTGGAAGATATCTTAAGATGGGATAAGCTTTGACAAAGGGGGAGAGATATTATCTCTACTCTCATTAAATGCTTTAAACATTCTTCAAGGTAAGTACTTAGTGTTTTACAATATTCCTTGACTTATTTTGTGAGCATTTGCAGGAAACATGGTGTTTTATACAATCCGTGTTTTAAGTTCTATTGAGTCATATGTAAGAAAATACGAGTTGTAATGGGGAAGGTTCTTTATACTATTTTCTTATGTATAGCTTTGTCACGAAAATGACAAAGGGGGAGATTGTTAGGTCCACGAGTTCACTCATGTCATGTTTGTCAAATTTTGTGTCAAAGGTAATCTCAAGAAGGTCAATGTAACTTAAGTTAGAGTTAGTGAGTCGTTCGGTTCGTTGCGAAGAAAAGACTCCAAGATGCTTTACTCACCATCAGAACTCATCTTAGGATGGTAAGTGACTTAGAAACTCAATACCATAGGTGGTTAGTTCATATTAGATCATATGAGGAAATAAGGAATGGCAAAAGATGTCAAAACCCCTTAAAAATAGTGTTTGAAAGAATGCTGTCAAAAAATTACGCTTTTAAGGGAAACCGTGGCCTTTTTATACTGTGATCAAATTCGGTTTTGAAACCATTTCAAAACCAAAGCTGAAAAAAGACATCAATTGAGTTTTGGTTTCAAAAGCGTGACAAACGGTTTCAAAAGCGTGCTAGCGGTTTCGAAACCTTGACAAACGCTTTCGATACCAAATGCTGAAAAACATCAGTCGAGTTTTGGTTTCGAAAGCGTGGCAAACGGTATCGAAAGCGTGGCAGTGGTATCAAAACCGTGACTAAATGCTGAATGCTGAAAAATGTCAGATTACTTTCGGTTTCGATACCAGATTTATGGTATCGAAACCGTTGCTCAGATTTGCGAATTATTGGTCACTTTATGAGCTGTTTTGTTTCCTTTTCTCTCATACTCCACTAGAGCATTTTTTTAGGGGAATTATTGGAGCGTGGGGAACACCTCTAAGTGGGTGCGGGTGTCATAGATTAGATCTAAGAACATTACTCATTACTAATGGTGTGTTCTAGATCTAGATCCAGAGATGCACTCACCACACTTAGTGCATTTCAGATCTATGTCTAGAATTCACCATTATAAATAGGGATTGAACCATCAATGTTTATTCAACCATTCACCCTATTCATCAACAAGTTCTTGGAGAGTTTCAACTCTAATCCTTTAGCTTCCAAGCTTGTTGGACATGGTTTAATACTTCCCATTTTAACTGAAAACCTGAGTTTTGTTGCCGGTGGAGTTCCGGTGGTTGAACTTGAAGATTCAAGTTCGTGGTGATATACTCAAGGAGTCGAGTAGTGATTCAAGGTGCGGGACTTGTGAGTTCAAGTTGGAGACACATTAAATTTGCGGGAGGCGTTGGTTCGTGGATTCGGATTGTATGCGCAACTCGTTCACATTGGCTTGGTGGACTCCAAGTTGTATGCGTGAGAATTGATAATTAACTAAGAGGAAAATTCGTGGAGTTCGAATTTGTGGAAGAACTGTACACCGTAGCTGATTGGAGCATAGAGGGAGTCGTAATTCGTGTCCTTCGAGTGGTAAATCGGGTTGTAAGTTTTCAATAACTCTTAGTAGATTTTTGCTGGACTAGGTCCCGGGTTTTTACCAGTTTGGGTTTTCCTCATTAACAAAATCTCTTGTGCATATTTACATGTTGTGAGATTGAAATATTAAGAAACAAATAAGTCAATACTCTTTTTAGAGATTATTGTTTATCAACTTAGTAATTTTAATTAGGTAATTGTATGATCCTTAACCATTAGTCACATTGACATACGGTTAAATCTATTAACCATAGGGCATTTAGGCTTTCAATTGGTATCAGAGTAGGTTCATTTCTAGGGTTTAACAACCTAAGTGTGATCCTTGTGTGTGACTTATGGAATCACAAAGAGAGGGTAGTGCAGTAAATAGACCTTCATTATTCAATGGAAGTAACTATCCTTATTGGAATGCTAGGATGGGAGCTTTCTTAAAGTCCTTAGACCAAAGGGTTTGGAGAACTATAGAGGTTGCATGGTTTCCTCCTACTATGATGGTAGGTACTGGAGAAAATTCTAGAGAAATTCCTAAACCGGAAGCACAATGGGATGCCGTAGATAGTGAGGTTGCTACTAGAAATAGCAAGGCTTTCAATGCCATCTTTGCTACTGTAACAGCTGATGAATTTCGTCGCATATCTAATTGTGAAGTAGCGAAAGAGGCATTAGACATTTTAATGGTAACCCATGAAGGTACTAGGACTGTAAAAATAGCAAAGCTTCAAATATTAACCACCCAATTTGACACCATCAAAATGGATGACAATGAATCTTTTGATGAATTTTATGCCAAGTTAAATGATATTGTCAAAAACTCCTTTGCATTGGGTGAAGTTATTTCTAACTCTAAAATAGTTTGTAAGGTTTTGAGATCTCTACCTGAAAGATTTCAAGTTAAAGTTACGGCTATTGAGGAGAGTAAAAATATTGATGCTATTCTCCTTGAAGAACTTGTAGGGAATTTGAGAACTTTTGAGGCTAGTTTTATTCAACAAGAAAATATAAAGACATTGCTTTTGCAGCCTTGAAAACTACAGAAAAGGAAAAAAGTGATATCTCTAGTGATAACGAAGTTGCTCTTCTCACAAAGAAATTCAAGAAGTCGACTGAAACTCAATGCTTCAAATGTCATGGTTTTGGACATATGGCTAATGAATGTCCAAACAAGTTTTTTGTCAAAACCAAGAAAGCAATGAAAGACACACTTGCTGATTCTGATTCTCTCTCTGAATTAAGTTGTTCAAGTGATGAAGATTTAAAGGCCATGACTGCATCTTTATCTCCAAAAGATCATTTTAATGACATACTAGCTGAATCCAATGAATCTTCAAGGGATGATGAGGAGAGTGGTGAAGATGTAAATCTAGAGGAATTGTGTGATGAGTTATTGAAAAAGAGTGTGGAGCTATCCAAGGAAAACAAAGTCCTTAAAGAGAAATTGTCACTTCTTACAACTGAAAAAGATAGCTTAACACTCAAAGTTGAGAAAGCCACACACAATGAATTGAAACTTGATGAAGAAGTTGTTGGGCTTCTTAACAAGTTAAAAATTCTTGAGCTAGAACATGGAAAAACTATTGACAAGATTAAATCTCTTGATTCTGCACTCGCTACATCAAAAAGAGATTTAACTTTGTCTAACAGTATGCTTGAGAAATTTAATATTGGCTCTAAAAAACTTTTTAACATATTAATTGCAGCCAATTATGCAGGAAATAAGAGAGCTTTGGGATACGAAACTTCTACTAGTTCTAATCCAACACAAGGAACCAAGGTTGGAAAAGCCAAAGAGCATCAAGCCCAAATGATCTCTTCAGTTCAAAAGAACTCTCCTACTCAAGTTGTTCCACCTCTAAAGAACACTCCAAATCATGTTTGTAAGCCTCAAAGCAAGCCTAAAGTTTTTAATGTTACTAATGTGTGTTCTTATTGTGGTTATAAGGTACATTTGCAGAACAAATGCAGATTCTTTTTAGAAGATTACAAAAAGTCTCACAATGTCAATCAAGATCTTTTAAAAAGAATCAAGTCTTTGAGCGACAAGGCTCAAGCATTGGCTGGGGAGATTGAAAAACTTAAGAACAACAAGCAAGGTACGTATTTCTTTAGATCAAAATCTTATTCAAAGAAAAAGAAGAGAAACAAGGCTAAAAAGGTTGTGTCTAAGACAACCAAACCTACTCAGGTGAACTTGAATCAAATGAAGACATTCAAGAAACTCAAGGCCATATGGGTAAGAAAAAGTGATTTGACAAGTCTTGAAACTCTTTCTACACACAATACCAGTAAGTCATCTAAGTATTTATTGGTTTGTGGTAGTGGTCGTACCATTACTTGATTGTTTATGGTCTAACTCCTCCCCTTGTTTTGATTGCATATATTGTTAGGGTAGTTGAGTGAGTGTTCTACTAGTTTGTATTTTAGTTGTTTGTTATGCATTCTAGTGTTTATAGTATGTACTTGTAGATAAGTTCTTATTGCATTTGAACATGACATTTCATCTACTAAGTATCATATTTTACAACATATCCATTTTTTGTCAAATCGTTTTTGTGACATGTGTATATTTTTGTGTTTATAATCTTGTTTTCTTGTCAATACTGAATGAAATGTATAAACCTTTGTTATTGGATGAGAAACAAGCTATTACACAAGTGGTGACTATTGATAGTCAACCACATCAAGCAAAAAAAATTTCTGTAGGTTTATGTTCTAACTTTTTTAATGTTTTGCATTGCATTGCATATCATTTTTGGGCTGAAGAGTGAGTTTTGAAGATTAGTTTGCTTTCACAAAATTGCATTCTAATACAGATGTAATTTAAGTGTTTTTCTTGTTGTTTTTGGCTATCTTTTATAGAATACTTGAACATATTAGAGATTTCACAAATCTGAATTGCTTTACTTTATTTTGATATAGCTTATTAATCTCTTCTCTAAATCCACATACTCTCTTGACTGATATATAAATCTTGTGCACATAAGAGTCTCTTGCATAAGTGTAATTTTATCCTAGTTGGATCATTAGATTGGTTAGAAATAAAGCTCATGATTCATTTGTGGACTAAACTAGTTGGTTGGGCTATCTCTCACTAGGATATTGTGTTTTGATGAAGTGCTGGAAAAATATTATTATATCTTGATATAACACATCACCAAAACAGTTAGCTCTCGTAAAAGATTTTAAGCTTGGTGAAACACTAAAGAGTGAGTTCTCATAAAATCGTTGAACTCGGTGTTTGAACATAAAAAAAAAGAGTGAGATCCCGCAAAAAGATTGCAAACACGATGCTCTTTATTCGTCATATTGACCTCATATTGACCCACTTGGTTACAATACGAGTACTTTCTTGGTTGTGTCTCCTCGGATAAGTCGCTTTCAAGTTTAAGGAAAATATTAGGAACAAGTTGGTGATCTATATCTCATACTCTTGAGTTCCTTAAGTTTCATTCACTCAAACATGAAGGTCATTAATAGGTAATAAAGTGAGATGGTTCTTTCATGCTGGGTAAGGTTCATATTTGAAGAAATTAGTAATATGGATAACCTTATCTTATCTTCCTTTTAGGATGATCTCACATAATGATATTGTTCTCTCAAACACACACACCATAATCAGGATATTGAGTGTCGTGATTTTCATGATTGAGAACTTGCTTGGCTATATTTGAATAAATTTTTGCAATTACATGATTAAGAAATTTTTTGTGATTGTGTATTATATTATTGATAGCCTTGACAACATGATTTGGACACAACAAAACTTTTCTACTTGCATACATTGATAGCGTAGATTTGTTGAGTGTTAATGCATATTGAACCGAATTAGTTTTAAGATTTAAATCTTTCTCATGATCTGGTTGAGGGGGAGCTTGCATGTTTTGTTTATTTGCATATATTTGTGCATGCATGCTTATTATTTGCATTAGGCTAATATTTAAAAAATATAAAAATATGCATTTTCTCCAATCGTTTTCAAAACCAGGACAGTTTCACACACTTGGTTTTATCTCTTATCTTAGCTCTGATACACCTTGTAGCTAGTTTTGATAAATTTTGTGTTGTGTAATATATTTTTACTTGCCTTCCTCCATACTTTCTTATCGTCTATCTAACTATCTACTTGGTTGAAAACTAGTTAGATATTTATCCTTATGGTTTGGTTGGCTTGTATTTGTGTTTCCATACATTGTCTTTCTCAGTTTCTCCATGTACTTTTATTATCTTCTATCCTTTGTCTATTTGTGACATAAAGGGGGAGAATTATGTGTTCTTGTCTTTGCAAGGGGAATACTATGTGATATGAGATATCACATAGGGAGAGAGATTCCTGTAGCACGTATCAAGGGGGAGAGTAAGCTTATTCATTATTTATATTCATGACTTCCATGGTACCTTGATGTGTCTTGTGGACATGTGCAAGAAACAAGTTAAAGACATCCCATAGAGTTTAATGTCTCTATTTGTTTAGGAGAGTTATGTCTTTTATCTCTTATTGATCTTAAGAATGGATTTTATCACGAAATTGACAAAGGGGGAGATTGTAAGGTCCATAAGTTCCCTCATTGGTTTTGTCAATTTGCGTGTCAAATCGAACTCAATATGGTCAATGAGAGTTAGCAAATTGTCTCTACATTTCTAATCAATGAAGACTTTTAGTGAAAGAGAGAAGACTTCTGCAAAGCTCAATTCACTACCATTGGAAGATATCTTAAGATGGGAGAAGCTTTGACAAAGGGGGAGAGATGTTATCTCTACTCTTATTAAATGCTCTAAACATTCTTCAAGGTATGTACTTAGTGTTTTACAATATTCCTTGACTTATTTTGTGAGCATTTGCAGGAAACATGATGTTTTATACAATCCTTGTTTTAAGTTCTATTGAGTCATGTGTAAGAAAATATGAGTTGTAATGAGGAATGTTCTTTATACTATTTTCTTATGTATGGCTTTGTTACGAAAATGACAAAGGGGGAGATTGTTAGGTCCATGAGTTCACTCAGGTCAGGTTTGTTGAATTTCGTATCAAAGGTAAACTCAAGAAGGTCATTCCCGCAGAAGAGTATTCCTAATTTATAAGTTATTGATACAAAACCAACTAAAACTAACTAGAGAATAAATTGAAATTCAAAAATCTAGTTAAACTGAATAGAAATAACTAAGACTATGTAGACACACTAAACACGTTGCACGTAAAATTGGGGGGGAATTAGCTTCGATTTGATATGTAAACAAATTAAAAGAAAGCAACTAACTAAATTGGAATCTAAGAAAAATAGAATTTAAAAGGTTAAAAAAATAAGATGAGAAATATGGTTAAGAGATCATTCGCCACCTCTAAACATGATTTATAGTTAATGATTAGATTTATCTTTCACTTTTTTTTTAAATTAATAACCCTAAGACAATCACAAGTTCGATTATCTCGATTCGTCTCTACTTTGTTGTTGAGTAAAACAAGCTCTTCACTCAATCTCTTTCCATTAAACAACCTAGAACAAGCTCTCTAAATTTAATTTAATGAAAGCAATAATCCACAAAAGACATAGGTTAAATCAAGCAATAAACACACAAGCTCGGTTTATTTAACTTGAGTTACATTCCACTTGCAATCAAACAAAAATCTCCCATAATCGTTGACAACAATCCGCTACTTTTGTTTAGAAATCTTGACAAAACGAATCAAAACACTAAACTAGCAATTAAATAACTATCACATTCATCTAGTTGCACACCTAAACAAACGAGACATCAATTCATGACACAATAATAACAGTGAAATATTAACAATTTTAAAAGAGAGATGAAAGGAAAAATCTGAAATTGATTAATGGTTAATCATGTTTAGGGTTTTGAAATTCACCCTTAACCAAATAAAGAAATCAGCTACACATATTTGGAAGATTAACAAATAAATTCAGCAAACAAAACTAATTAAAAAGCAAAGGAAGAGAGGGGAGTTATGAGGTTGCAAACAATTAAGGTGATGTTTAGTGTTTGCCCCTGTTTTGGGCGTTGATAACAACAGGACAACTGCCACTTGCTCTGTTTTAGGCGTTAAAGATGAAGACAAGTAGCAGCACAGCAGCAGAAAGAAGAACAAAGCAAGAGGAAGAAACCCAAAAACGACAGCAACCTCCTTCCTTTGTGCGTTGAAAACAAAGAGGAGACCAGGCAGCACAGCAACCCCTGTTTTCTCCTAGCAGCTCTTTGCACGTGGACAAGAAGAAGAAGAAGAAGAAGACAATAACAACTGTTTTGGCCAGCAGGAAGGAAGAAGAATAGATTCAGTCGTTTTCATCAGCAGCTCTCTCTTTCTCTTTGCTCTTGAATGTGAAGAAGAGCAAGAGCAACAGATCTGCTCTTTTGGGCATTGAAGAGAAGCAGGAGCAACAGTTTTCTCCCTCTAAATCTCTCCTGTGCGGCACCAAAATTACAAGCAGCATCAGCTGCACCTGCCGTCCAAAAAAAACAGAGGAAGAAACGGCAGCAGAGCCCTAAAAAAAACTAATATCCTTCCCTTATTTAACTCACCAACTTACTTCTTATAACCTAAAACCCCACCGCCAAACTTAAGTTTCCAGCAATCCAATAGGTGAGAATGAGTTTTGAATGGGGTCCACTAGAAATTTTGTTTGGTTCCCTTACGTTGATATAAAATTAGGAATGTCATCATTACAAATTAAATCATGGCAGCCCTTATACAGTAGGTGCCTTTATCAATTCAATTAATTTTGTAACTTGTCGATTTATACTGGATTTTGACCGCTTCACTCACATTCCCTGCATACAACCAAAATACACTTAATTAATTCAAATAGAATAAAATAATTAACTAACTAATATAAATATAGGGGTATTAAATATAATATATATTGTGCTTATCAAATACCCCCAAACTTACATTTTGCTAGTCCTCGAGCAAAACTAAAACTAAACTAGTCCTAATGAAAACAATAAAATCCTAACTCACTTTCGCAGGAATCGCAATTGCACTTAGCATGTGCAACAAGCCGTTAAACCCCTAGGTTACCCCTAGTAGACGAGTGTTGTCTCGTGAGAGTTTGCAGTTAATCTACCCACAAAATGTAATACCCTGAATTTTTGAGTTCAAATTCGCCTTGGGTCTAACCCGAGAACTAATATTATGAATTTATCTTAAATTGAATTATCTTTTGTGTAGTCATCTTTTGTAATAAGATCTATATATATATGTGTGTATGTATGGGTTAGATGGGCTAATCCAATAATTCAGGTAATGGACTTGGCAATGAAACTATGGGTTAAATGGGCTAAACCCATCTTTACTTGTTTTGGGTTAAGACAACTAAACATTTTATAGGTTATTATTTATATTTTCGTATATATGTTCACTAGTATACTTTAAACTCATTTTTGGACATCTTATGTTCCAAATTCGACTTGGGCTATTTCTGGTGAAGTTGTAGCTCTTTGAATCTAGTTTTCAGAATGTTATGGTGGGTGATATTCGGACTTATTGTATAGGAGTTATGGTCATTATAGTATAATGTGTACATATGGAAAATTTATTAAGGAATAATGTTTATTCACTCAAAACTTTTGATTTAATCCACAAGATCATTTTGATTGGTACATGTCTTCAAATCATTAAACTAGAGACATAAGTTACATCAAAGTTTTGGTACACAAAAGTTTATCTAATATTTACTATTTTTATTAAATATTTGACTAAGAATAATAATAATAATAAAGATTTTTTCTAACATCCACCTCCATTACCACTAGATAGTGGTAGATTTGCTACAATCACTACCAACACTAAGTATAATGGTTAGTTTACCACCACTAAGTGGTGGCTAGTCCACCATTGTAGTGGCTAATCCACCACCATTAATTTTATGATTCTATTTTCACCTATATAAAGAGGTAGTTTGTGACGACAAGAAGGGAAAGGGAGATAAGAAAGAAGAGAGAAATAGGAAGAGAGATTTTTAATTAGAAATAAGTATTTTCAACGTCAAAAAGAGAGTTTTTATACTAGATTTGGAAGCAAATCAAAGGAGGAGCTACTAATTCTCCTTGTAATAACTCTAAGGAGGAAGAAAAAAGAGAAGAAGAAATTAGCCATTTCTCAAGATTGGACCGTTGTATGGTCCTAAAAATTGAGTATGTTGTATATGAGATAATAAATTATACTTGGTTAAAATATCAGCTTATTTAGAGAAGTTTAAGTACTCCAATCACAATGAAAATCATTATTTTTGTTAGAGGAACAAAAATAGCGAGTTCGAAATGAGAAATTCATTACTCTCAAACCACCGTTGGATCTGTCTAATATTTTTACATAAGTGTTATGGGATGAAGGAAAGACCTTGAACCATCATGAAAACCCTGCTGGAGTTGCTACTCTAAATTGTAAGTAGTTGGTTAATTGAAGGGTGTGGACCAAAGATCTACCGTTGGATTGATAAATATTTCATTTATTTGTTTGTTAATATATATATATATATATATATATCATAGAAAAAGGTAAAGGGTTACCAGTACTATTTTTAAATTTATGATTCGCCTTGGTTAAATTCTATTTCGTTTAGACAAGTCCTTACATGAGTAAAATTTCTGGTATATTTTTGATAATCTAGTTACTTCTCTTTGATCATAGATCTGATTAAGGATCCGCTTGATGTATCAAAAACTAGACAAATATATCTTGTTTATGTTAAAATTTGATAATTTTTTTAAGTCTATTTACTATAGTTTTGATTTATCCAAAGTTGTTGAACTGTAATAGAGACCTAGCTGAAAGTATTTTNCTTTGAACTATTTTGAATTTGACTTTCTTCTTTTTCATCATTTTTTGTTATTCTTTTGTAGAAGAAAAATCACCACTTTTTGCATGTAGAACTTGATCTTGATAGAGCTCAATTGAAGACATATATACATATTGTCCTTCTTATTTTCTCTTCTTTAATCATCCTTATATACTTCTCAAAAACAATGGATGAAAAATTGTAAAGATGCAAAGGCGATGAAAGTGAAACCTAATTGACATATTACCATCTACCAAGTCAAGAAAGGTATGGCATGTATCATCTCAGACTACAAGATAAAAATTATTGCAATCCTAATGTCACCCTCAGTGGTTGAAAAATTATAACACTCATGAGATCAAGGAAAGTGCCGAAAAATAACTGTGAAATTGAGTAGCTCTTCATTCTACTCAGAATTAGCGCAGAAGAGATCTCTTAACGGACAATTAAAGGCTAGCAAACTCACACTAGGTAAATAAAAATAAGTCTCCACTAATGATTATTCGGGATCTCTTAGTTGGACTCAATCTTCACTAAGATTACACTAATGTGGCTATATGCATGAATTTCTCTAAGACTCGATATTTCTAAAAAACTTTTAGTAAAGGGATAGTAAATAAAAAAAATTTAGGAAACCAAAAATCACAATGTTAAAATCACAAAGCTCTAATTCACATCATCAACATGAACCTTATTCCATTTTGGAACTCAAGGACAAAAAAAATTAATTTTTCTCCCTTACCCCCAAACTTAAATCAAACATTGTCCTCAATGTTCCTAAATATAAATCTAGGAATAGTATGAATACAAAGAAATGCTGAAATAAGTACAGGTATAAGGAAAGAGATTATCATAAAGCGAATCAGTGCCCAAAAATAGCAATGAATAAAACAAGCAATAAATCAAATAATGAGGAGTAAAAGTAAGAGAGAGCAAATCTGAGTATGGCGTACTCTCCACAACTGTAATTTTCCTCCACCCATTGGGTTGCCTCCCAATTAGCGCTTAGTTTAGTGTCCTCAGCCTGACTTGTACCCCCATTTATCCGTCAAGAGACGCTGGTTCGTAGAAAGGTACCTCCTCTACATTGTGCNTATATATATATATATATATGTAGACTGGTTTTCCTTTATAATGAGTTAACACACGAATTTTGAATCTTGAATTCGGGATTTACTCGTGATTCAGAATTTGGGGTGTTACACAAAATTATAAGTTCAAAATAAAATAGGGTTGACAATATTGTTTTAGAAAAATTGATGTATCGAATCAGAAACATATGCAATTAACAATTAAATTTTTAACAAGATAATAGATATGAATTAGAGTTCAGAACACTATCCAAACACTAAAAACCTTTCACAAATATTCAAGTCTATTAGTTAGAAGTAAATAGCCAACAAGAGTGTAATTCTAGTTCTGAGAATACCACAACCTTGATCACCTTCCTAATACATTTGGCCTCGACTTCAGCCTTAAGGTTATACCCTAAAAAATAAAGCATTCAGAATTGTTTCACTCTTATATGTGAGTATGAATAAAGCACAAAACAAAAGACTCACATATATATTGAAGAACAAACTATTTTTAGAGGACTGATCTCATAGAAAGGAATGTCAACCACTACATTGAGGATGGGGATGCTCACTTAACTTCTCACCTGATCAACAATCTAACCTCTCTTTTCCTAGTATCTAATAGGGTCATATAATGAGTAGAACAGAATAAAGTAGAATATAAATGGTAGAAGGGTGTAGGATTTTTGAGAAGATAGGGGCCTTGGATCTTTAAGCCAGACACCACTTGAATTGTACATCTTCACTTTTTCTCCAGTTGTTCTTTAACTTTGAACTATTTTGAATTTGACTTTCTTCTTTTTCATCATTTTTTGTTATTCTTTTGTAGAAGAAAAATCACCACTTTTTGCATGTAGAACTTGATCTTGATAGAGCTCAATTGAAGACATATATACATATTGTCCTTCTTATTTTCTCTTCTTTAATCATCCTTATATACTTCTCAAAAACAATGGATGAAAAATTGTAAAGATGCAAAGNAGGTACCTCCTCTACATTGTGCGTCACAAAAGGTTCATAATAAGGATTCAGTCTATGTCCATTCACTTTGAACTCCTTATCCATCTTCAAGCTTCGAATTTCTACTGCACCATGAGGAAAAACATTAGTAACAATAAAAGGTCCAACCCATCGAGAACGTAACTTACCGAGAAATAACTTGAGGCGTGAGTGGAATAGAAGAACTTTATGTCCAACAACAAAGTCCTTCCTTGAGATCATCTTATCATGAAATGCCTTAGTTTTCTCCTTGTAGATCCGTGAACTCTCATAGGCGTCGTTTCTGATTGCCTCAAGCTCATTTAGTTGGAGTTTCCTTTGTTCACCCGCAACATCCATTTCCATGTTACATTCTTTCACCGCCCAAAATGCCTTGTGCTCTAACTCAACAGGAAGATGACATAGCTTACCATACACAAGCCGAAATGGGGACATTCCAATTGGAGTTTTATATGCAGTCTTATATGCCCAAAGTGTGTCATCGAGTCGCAAACTCCAATCCTTCTTATTTGGTTTGACAGTCATCTCTAAAATAGACTTGACCTCTCGGTTTGACACTTTAGCTTGCCCACTAGTTGAATTAAAACGTTGCTGCTCTAAAGAATCATGTATGTCAACTGAAAAACAAGAATGCAAATCACTTGGATACCTCATTTCCTCAAAAATATTGAAACGCATAACCTCGCCATCAAACTCCATAGTTAGAGTTCCATTATAAACATCTATTTTGGTTCGGAAAGTTTTCATGAATGGCCTCCCTAAGAGTAAAGGTGTCGGTATAAGGGATGAGTCATCCTCCATCTCAAGAACATAGAAATCAGTAGGAAAAACTAACTCATTCACCTGCACTAAAACATCCTCTAAAACACCTTTTGGATAAGCGTTAGACCAGTCGGCGAGTTGAATAACTACACTGGTTTCCTTAAGTGAACCAAGATTTAAAGAAGCATAAATGGAATAAGGCATGACATTAATAGATGCTCCTAAATCTCACATAGCTTTTTCAAAGCTGGTGTTGCCGATTGTGCATGGTATGGTGAAACTCCCTAGATCTTTGCATTTCGGGGGAAGTTTTTTTTGTAAAACTGCAGATACATTCTCCCCCACACTTACTATCTCGTTACCCTTTAATTTACGCTTGGTNTTATGTCCAACAACAAAGTCCTTCCTTGAGATCATCTTATCATGAAATGCCTTAGTTTTCTCCTTGTAGATCCGTGAACTCTCATAGGCGTCGTTTCTGATTGCCTCAAGCTCATTTAGTTGGAGTTTCCTTTGTTCACCCGCAACATCCATTTCCATGTTACATTCTTTCACCGCCCAAAATGCCTTGTGCTCTAACTCAACAGGAAGATGACATAGCTTACCATACACAAGCCGAAATGGGGACATTCCAATTGGAGTTTTATATGCAGTCTTATATGCCCAAAGTGTGTCATCGAGTCGCAAACTCCAATCCTTCTTATTTGGTTTGACAGTCATCTCTAAAATAGACTTGACCTCTCGGTTTGACACTTTAGCTTGCCCACTAGTTGAATTAAAACGTTGCTGCTCTAAAGAATCATGTATGTCAACTGAAAAACAAGAATGCAAATCACTTGGATACCTCATTTCCTCAAAAATATTGAAACGTATAACCTCGCCATCAAACTCCATAGTTAGAGTTCCATTATAAACATCTATTTTGGTTCGGAAAGTTTTCATGAATGGCCTCCCTAAGAGTAAAGGNTGGTTTCGAAACCAAATCAGGTCAGTTTCGAAACCATATGTTGGTTTCGAAACCGACTGGCTTGATTTCAAAACCAACGCCCAGATTCGTTTTTCTTAGAGCGATTTTCGGAGCTGTAAAGTAACTTTTTAACACATTATTGCTCATCTCCCTCTAAGCCTAATTTCAGGGAGATAATTGAGTGT
>MVGT01003324.1:45932-77400 GCA_002174775.1 Macleaya cordata | reverse complement strand
GATGAGTTCCGGTGGTGAGTTGAGCTTCTTGGAGTCTTTGCTTCGCAACGAACCGAATGACTCACTAACTCTAACTCAAGTTACATTGACCATCTTGAGTTTACCTTTGACACGAAATTCGACAAATATGACATGAGTGAACTCATGGACCTAACAACCTCTCCTTCTCAAACCCTAGGTTCTCCTCCAAGAAGCTTTCCCTCTCTCTCTCTTGCCCTAGCCGATTTCCTTCTCTCTCTTCCTCTATCTTGGTCGATCAAAACAAAAGGAAGGGGTTTGAGGGTTTTTGTTTATATTTATAACTATTATAAACCTAAACTTACTAAAACTCTATCAGGGTGCCCTTAACAAAAGTGGGTTGCCCCCCAACATTAGTAACTTAAATCAAAAGGGTATTACAACCACCCATGAAAGAGGGGTACACAGAGGACCCCAAGCTCTCAAGTAGCAACCCTTTTTTCCTTATCTTTCCCCTACCAAAAATCACGCTGAATAGAATTCAGTTTGTTAATTATCTTTTTTAGAAGAATAAAACAAGATATTTGAAAAATAGTCATAGACTCAAGAACTGATTTAATGAGGATAGATCTACCAATTTGGGAAAGAAGTCTTTCTTTCCATCCTTCAAGTTTGATTTCAAACTTCTTTATAACTCCTCCAAAAGCTTTAATTTTGGATATACCTATGAAAAGAGGAGCCCCTAAATATTTTTCATTTCGAGCTATCATTCTAACCTTAAGGATTCTCATAATGATTCCATAATGCCTATGGTAAATATTTGGGCTGAAAAAGAGTCCAGATTTTTGAAAATTTATCATTTGGCCTGATGAGTCACTAAAAGAGTTAATAATATCCAATAAATTCCTAGTTATCATTGAGATTTGCTCGAGTGAAGATTAGATAATCATCAGCAAATAAAAGATGGGATATAGACGGACTATGTCCAAAAACTTTAATGCCATAAATCAAAGAATTATTTTCAGCATCTAGAAGAACTTGAGAGAACACCTTCATACACAAAATGAAAAGATAAGGGGATAATGGGTCTCCTTGCCTTACTCTCTACCCAATCCCCTTGGATATTTTTGATACAGTCAGTGGTTGTTCTCATCTTTCTAGAGTTAGCCTGAGAGTGGACAAATTTAGAGTTTTTATCTCCTTTTTGGATTATAGTGTCTCCAGATTTTTGTTGCCAATGTTGGAAAAAATAGGGTCTAGATTAAAATTATGCAGTGGAAACAAATAACTATTTTTCCTTCATAGGATTACATGAGGATACATGAATTAAAATAATAACTTGAAGATCAGATACATACCGTTTAATCACTTGTATGTAACCCCAGATCTTTTTCCTACGTTCTGGATCAGCCGTCGAAAATCTAAAAAGATACAGCAACTGTATTTCGGCCATAATTCTCTACTGGTTAATCCGACTCGCCTATAGGATATATGTTTTTCATAAGAAATTTAATTTTTATAACTTTGGGTGAAATAGCGAATCTCTAATTCTGCTCCGATGAACTTCAAAAATCAATTTTAAATTCAGATAGGAATGTACTATGAATTTTGGGTTTCTAAAATCATAAAGATCAGAACTTGAATTCTAAATCTGGGAGAGAGTCTTAGATACACAAGTTAGGGTGAGCTATCTTATGAACCCTATCTCTATTTATAGAGAAAGACCCTCTTCCTATATCTTTAGCTCCAAGTTAGGTCTATATGGGCCCCACTTACTTAAGCTTTTGATTTATTACTTTGAGGTCCCTATATCTCATATAGTTCTCAAATAATAAATCTAATTCCAGTTAAATCCACTAAATAACTGCAACTGAATACTCTCAAGTAAATGAATATTATTCAGAAGCCCTTCATTCACTAATACCTGTAAATAGTCCCTCCACTTAACTGATATTCGCAATATACACTAAGGTAACATTAACTATTAATGTCAGTACCTTTTGGGTAATTACATCTTAGTCATTGCCTGCCATATCAGACTATTATAATTATTCTAATAATCCAATAAATATTTTATAGAATCACCACGCAGTCTAGAATAATTAATACTCTTGATTAGGCTCTCAAGGGAATATCATTTCAGTGTGGATTCCTTATTGACACAAAGTAATCCCACTAAGCGACTTCGACCACCTAACCTACCCAGAATATTGGATCACGTTTGCGTTGTCTGACCTCACTGTTTGGTAGATCAAAGTGAGTAGAAACTAACTTGTAGGTTATACTCTACTCTCAGAATTTAGGACATTTGTAATCAGCAAGTTTTTCAGAATGTTTTTATGTGTTGACAATAACGTAAAAAGTATTTTGTCTGACCTATTCAGTATATTTCAAATACACCAACACACTGACTTAGAGTCGCCACTCCGGTGATGGAGATAAATCACCCTATAATATAGAAGTCTAGTGTGTTATAGTCTTATCAAATGAATTGTTCAGATTCATCAGTGACTATGAACAATACAAGAATATGAGGAACCAGTAAATTACATCTCTCCATGTATGAACACTTCATACAAATAATTTACTTACAACATCATCTTGTGAACGACACTTAATCCAACATATGGATAAAGTAATAATATAATATCATGCTTATTAATAAATATAATTAATCAATATTATCAATTTAAATTATTTTAGGACATAAACCCCAACAATCTCCCACTTGCACTAAAAGAATTTAATGTCACACTTGCTACTTATGTTATTAGAATAAGATTCGTATGTGACAATTGTTTCATTATCATGAAACCCGCATCTGTGAGTAATCTCATCAGCATGAGAATCTAAACTATTGAGTAGAGCTTAAGTGTAGAGGTTCTGCTAAGCTTCTCACAAATATAACGTTGGTTAACTATTTCGTCTAAACAAATTCTTTGGCATCCGTAGTAGACACTCTCCCACTCGATGATATCTACCAAGATATCCAGAAATAGAATTTCTAGAATTTGAATCTGACACAAGGTTAGAAATAATACAACTAATTATAACACTAACACGTAAACTATTTTGTAACTCCGAGTCCTACTAAGATTATCTAAGTCATGCTTTACAGCTTTCTAAATCTCAGTACCAAAACTCGGTAAATGCTAGCTGACTAAGCCCACCTATAAGACAAATATCTGATTTTTGTCCCTTGCACTTTATGTGAGAGGCTTCCTATTACAGAAGCATAGGGAACTGCCTTTCAACTTATTTCATTTATCAATGCCTACAAGACAGAGATTCCAAATGCGTAACTCCATAGAAACATTTCTATAGAACCGTGCATTCCAAACAAAATCAGTATATTGTTGATCCTTACAGTTTTATGAGATAGACTAATACTCTAGTTAGCTGATCTAGCAAAGCTTGATCACTAGAATGAAAGAATTTCTCAAAAAGTCATTTTACATTAATGTCCATTAGATAACCAAATATTAATAACATTTTATGTATTATTATAAATGATCATTATGTCATTACTATATAGCTCTAGAAACATTATTGCTTATTATCCACATATTATACATAGTCTATCCATATTTAATTAGAATCAACCAACTTGATTTTTCTAATTAAATCAGATGCATCAACTTCGAGATATCTACTTCTGTAATAAATGTACAAAGTACTCATGGCCTACTGTAATGAATTTTATCTGGCTTGATTACAAATGCCAATGTCAATATGCCTCTTGGGAGGATAATATCAACATTATTTACGATCTAAGAATATTCTATTGAGTTAATCAAGACTGCCAACGATGTGGTCGCAACAAGTCTCTTTAAAGTCAATCAGAATTTTTTGTTCCTTGTAAACTCTTTATCCAATGGTTTTAATTATAGATGAAAGTTTTACAAGATCCCAGACTCGATTAGAATCCAAAGATTCCTCTCTTATCACAATAGTTAACCGTTGTCTTGAAGTAAATTAACATTTTCATAGTTACAGAGATTGAATTCTCGTCCTTCAGGAACAAGGATCAATTGGGTTCTTGTGAACCCTCCCACTACGATAAAGTCCATATGTATTCTAGAAATGAATAAAGTAATTTTTGTGTCTCAGCTTATATCCTGGTGTCAACTTATGCAGTATTCCTAGGAGTGTAACTTATCTGTAAACATAAATTCTTTTTGCACACCCATAAACAGATACGCTTCTTCTCTTGACTCTGATTTCTCATCCATTTTAAGATATGATAAATTATTCATATGGGGCTTGGGCCTAAATTATAATATTTTTGTCGAAGAAACTGACGATTCATAAGTTAAAAACAGAAGGTTATTAACTGTTACCCAAGGTATACATAAGAAGAAAGTACTGAATTACAATCTACCATGGATTTCATCATATCAAGTATAGATTCTGTTTCTTCACTTATTACACCATTCTACTGGAAGAATCCAAGTGTAATAAATTGGTTCTCAACTTAGTATGTACCATATAAGTCAAAAGGGTGTTTGCTATTTATGATCGTATCGAATGATGAAACTTACCTCTTAATTATTTTTATAGCTCCACATACAACAATAAGTACCTAAACAAGTCAATCACTAAACCTTTTTAGCTTCCTATTTAGAGGAACTCTTAATCACTAAACTCTGAATCGTATTCAGATTAAAGTGAATAAATATTTTAGTGATAACTTGAAATAACTGAAGAAATAATCTGTTTAACAAATTCTAAGAAAAATAATTCATCTAAGTGTAATGAGGAAAACCAGGGATTATTATCAATGTACAACTATGAATGTCATCTAATGTATTCTTAATAAAACTTAATGAGAACAGATGGACTGTATACCTATTCTTGTAAAGATATAATATAGTCAATCTTATTTTCATATTTTGTTCCGTACATGATGATAATCCTTGAGACTCCTAATTGATGAGTATCCTATTTTGCCGAATTTAGAAATATTTTCTATTTGGCACCGTATTACTTTTCCTATACTTACCATCTCGATAGGATCTACCTTAGGAATTACTAGGTACTACTTCTTTGGTTCTATGTCATAAAGACATACACAAAGATGATTATCTAGTTTTATGATCACCGGAATACAACTTGAATGTTTTCCACTTTTTCATAAAAAGTATGTAGAGGAAACTACTTGGAAAATACATCTAGTTGGGTTCTAAGGAACTACAATGTCCCAGCATATCAGGTATATGCTGACTAATTGATGTTCCTACACCTCATAGTGTTCATATAACTTTTATTGTTATCTGTTAAACAGAACGATTCTGATCCCCAACCTTTCCTATAATGTCACTAGTAAATGTAAAGTACCAATGTTAGTGTTATAATACTTAGACATCAACTTTTCAACTACCTATGTCATTTTTTAAATCAATTCCTAGTAATAATAGAATTTTGTAAATTCTGGATACACAGTCTAGATTATATGAAGTACTTTACTGCACTTAATGACAGTTATCTAATTCGCATCTAGTCCACATGATTTATGTCAAATTTATTGGTTTACATATAGAATGTGTTACAAGTGAGAACTATTGAACTATTAAGAATGAAATACTAAAACAACATGAGTTTGAAAAAACTTTAATTTATAGTAATTCCCTCTTATTACTATAAATATCGGATAAATGATTGTGTATACAGACATCAATCCTATGGGATATCTATATATATACCAAAACAGTTGAAATCCCATTTCATCAAAAGAACCTATCCTGATATCTCATGTCAAAGTTGTTTCGACATCCGATTTTGTTCTGACCCCTAAATTAATGACAAATCCTCGTTCCTATGGGAAGCGTTCTTTATTCATCATTTAGTTAAGTGTGGTCCACCATCTCAGATCAGAATGCTATAACATATAGAAACAGTCTCCTATGGGAGATCTCTTTCTACACTCTAGTCCTAATACTGTGCTTATTAAAGAAATTCAAGCCAATAAGCTGCTAGGTTGTACTATTTCTATGGGCATTAGACCCCTAGCGTTATTCTTGGACCAATGGTGGAGGGTTGTGGGATTGTGTTTCCATGAACACAATCCCTCTCCCACTTAATTAATTAAAATGAGGGATATATTTTAAAGTTTTAAAAAATGTGCATTTATGTAAATTCTATTATATTTCCATACGTATAATGTACAATATAAAAATTACACATTATTTAACATCTAGTGTTAATAATTAAACATATATTTCAAAAACAAATACATACAAACTATACATTTAATGCATATATCTATTGTATGTAATTATACATCTCATGTATATAATTCAGAGCCTAAAAGTATTGCATACATCACATGTATCAACTAAGTCCATATATATCACATGTATATAGTATAAGGTGTTCTCGATTATTTAGTTGATTGATCAACAGATTTGTAACCACAAAATTCTATCACATAGAGCTTGTACACGATTCATCACATCTAGGGATTAATTGGGTGCTTGGATTATCTATTTCAACAAAAGAAACCTTTTAAAACATTTTTAAAATGAAACTTTGAAGAAAAAACTATTTCTTCAATATCTGTCAAAAATAGATTGTGCACTGACATAGAATGGACCGGCAGGGGCAAGTACCGACTCTGGTCTAACAAGCCGGAGTCACATGTTAAATAATAGTTTTTCAGGGTCTAGGTCGGTCTGAATCGGATCGATTTGAGTTGCCTGACTAGTCTGACTCGGGTTGAGTCGCCTAACTAGTCTGACTCGGATTGAGTCGCCTAACTAATTTGACTGGTCTAAGTCGTACGAGTCAACTCTGATCAATGGTAAACCCTTGGTCAATTGGCAAACCGGTTAGGTCAGTAATTGATTGGGTCAACCCTTACTGGTTGGTGGGTAATTTTCTGGTCGAACCATCCGTTTGGTTCTGTTTGGCTTGGTCTTGCTAAGCTAGATCGGTACGACCCTTTGTGAGGAGCACTGGATCATACTTGTATATTACATATATTCACAACACACGTGCGTGGCACAACAAGGTACTACACTCGTGCGCACATGTGGACCGCACATCACCAGCTCCCACTACACATCATCACACACATATGTCTCCCATGTGTACCGCACATACGTATGATGTACAGATACACAACACATGCACACACGTACGCTCCATACATGCCACAACCGTGTTAGACCACGAGCTAACTCGCAGGTTGAACCATGGGTTGTCCGGTCCAGTCGGTTTGATGTGCGAGTTAAATGGGTTAGGCCGATCTAGCCCGCAAGCTGACCCACGGGTTGGACCGTGAATCCACGGATTGAGTAAACGAGTTTGGAAATTAGGTTATCGGGTCGGCAATTTTTGTCAAGTTACCTGGTTGTGGGATCGGGCCAACGGGTCTATACATGGGCGACTGGGTTGGGTCATTGGTTGGAGTAAACCAACCAAACAGTCCCTAACAATGTCCACATCTAAACACCTCCTAACCCAAATCCTAATACCCTAACCTATCCCAAAATAACCTATCCTAACTCAATCTAAACATTCCTTAAGAAAAACTCTTTTTCTTAATTATGACTAACCAAACAACACTTAAGGAAAAACACTTTTTCTTTAATATGTCAAACCAAACAGCACCTTAATTGCTAATGGGTCTCCCATTAACAGTTATTGGATTTCCCCTTAACAGTCAATGGGTTGCTCCTTAGCCGTCAGCAGGTTATCCCTTTACAGGCAGTGGGTTACCCCATAGCCGTTAGCAGGTCACTCCTTAACAGTTTGTGGGTTACCCCATAGTAGTCAGTAGGTTACCCCTTAACAGTCAATGGGTTACCCCATAGCCATCAGTAGGCCACCCCTTAATAGTCAATGGCTTGCCCCATAGCCGTCAGTATGTCACTCCTTAATAGTTTGCGGGTTACCCCATAGCAGTCAGCAGGTTACCCCTTAACATTCAATGGGTTACCCCATAGCCATCAGCAGGTCACCCATTAACAGATTGTGGGTTACCCCATAACTGTCTGTGGGTTACCCCTTAACGACTAAACCAAAAACCAATGTTTTTTTTATAACCCTAAGACCAAAAGCCATCAACTGTTAGTTTCCCCTTATTATTGTCGTTTTTTTTAATACTATTATTTTATTAATTAAAATCTTTCTTTAATTAAACTCTTTAATTAATTTAAAGTTCTAACTAAAACCTTCTTTAATTAATTTAAAGAAAGAAAATTAGGGTTTCTAAAACCGACCGCATCAAAAATATGCCGCCACTTTTTTAATAAAATATTTAATTCTTTAATCAAATACTTTTAATTAAAAACTTTTCATGAATCAAACAAAATAAATAAACAAAACTATTATTTTATTAAACCGATTAAAACACACTTTTAATCATTTTCTTCCTTAAAAAATTTAAAAACTCTTTCTTTTATCAAGAACATCAAGAATAGCAAGAAAATCAAGAAAACTATTTTCTTTTTCTTGGATTCCAATCTAATCTTTGTGTACAGACCTTTTGCCAAAAATTAATCCAACCCTTATCAATCTTATTGACATAAATTTATTCCCTAAATATTTTAGATCAATCAGACCCTTGAATAATCAAGAACAACCTTAAGTAAATAAAAATTCATGTAATAATTCATGCAAGGCCTCAAGCCTGCTTGATACCACTATTGGGGAAAATAGGGTCTAGATTAAAATTATGCAGCGAAAACAAATAACTATTTTCCCTTCACAGGATCACATGAGGATGCATGAATAAAAACAATAACTTGAAGATCAGATACATACCGTTTAAACGCTTGCATGTAACCCCAGATCTTCATCCCACAGTCTGGATCAGTCGTCGAAAACCCAAAAAGATACAGCAACTGTATTTCGGTCATAACTCTCTACTAGTTGATTTGATTCGCCTATGTGATATATTTTTTTATAGGAAATTTAATTTCCTACAACTTTGCATGAAATAAAGAATCTCCAATTCGGCTCCGAAATGCCTCAAAAATGGATTTTAAATTCGGACGGGAATGTACTACGAATTTTGGGTTTCTAAAATCATAAAGATCATAACTTATATTCTAAATCCGGAAGAGAGTTTTAGATACATAAGTTAAGGTAGGCTATCTTATGAACCCTATCTCTATTTATAGAGAGACCCTCTTCCCATATCTTTAGCTCCATGTTAGGTCCATACGGGCCCACTTACTAAACCTTTTGATTTATTACTTTGAGGTCCCTATATCTCATATAGTTCTCAAATAATAAATCTAATTGCAGTTAAGTCCATTAAATAACTGCAACTGAATACTCTCAAGTAAATTAATATTATTCAGAAGCCCTTCACTCACTAATACCCGCAAATAGTCCCTCCACTTAACTGATATTCGCAATATACACCAAGGAAACATTAACTATTAATGTCAGCACCTTTCGAGTAATTACATCTTAGTCCTTGCCTGTCATATCAGACCATTATAATTATTCTAATAATCCAATAAATATTTTATAGGATCAATGCGCAATCTAGAATAAATTATACACTTCATTAGGCTTCAAGGGAATTTCCTTTGGGTGTGAATTCCTTATTGACACAAAGTAATCCCAATAAGCAACTTCGACCACCCAACCTACCCAGAATATTGGATCACGTTTCCGTTGTCTGACCTCACTGTTTGGTAGATCAAAGTGAGTAGAAACTAACTTGTAAGGTATACTCTGCTCTCAAGATTTAGGACATTTGCAATCAGCAAGTCTTTTCAGAATCTTTTTATGTGCTGACAATAACATAAAAAGTATTATGTCTGACCTGTTCAGTATATTTTAAATATACCAATACACTGACTTAGAGTCGCCACTCCGGTGATGGAGACACATAACCCTATAATATAGAAGTTTAGTGTGTTATAGTCTTATCGGATGAATTATACAGATTCATCACTGAGTATGAACAATACAAGAATATAAGGAACCAGTAAATTACATCTCTCCATGTATGAATACTTCATACAAATAATTTACTTACAACATCATCTTGTGAACAACACTTAATCCATCATATGAATAAAGTAATAATATAATTAATATCATGCCCGTTAATAAATATAATTTGTCAATGTTATCAATTTAAATTGTTTTAGGGCATAAACCCCAACAGTAAGATTCCTCACGATCATATCAAACTTGGAGAACTCTATTAAGAGATTAGAGCTTAATGGACAGATTATGAGGGTTTTGATTTTTTTAAAGATCCTTGATTTTCTTGGTGAGGCAAGAAATGTTTGATTAAACATTACCAAAAACCTCTCTATTCTATTTCTTAAGATTCTCTTTTAAAATTTTGAGTTTTTTGCCACTTGGTAGGTAGGAGAGCCATGAATAATTGTATCCCAAGTGTTTCTAACCACAGTAGAACAAGACTAATATTGGAGCCACATGTTATAAAATTTAAAAGGTCTAGGGCCATCAAAAAGATTCGAATTAGTTTTAAGGACAATGGGAGAATGATCAGAAGTAATTTGTTTAAGATGAAAAGCTTTTAACATTAGGAAAAATGTTATTTCCATTCATTATTCACTAAGGCTCTAGCCAACCTAAAGCCTTCTCTGTGATTAAACCAAGTGAAGGGAGGAACAGAGTATCCTATATCAATTAAACCCACATCATACACAATATCTTTAATAAATAAAGCATCAGCATCAAAATATCTTCTACCTCCAGATTTTTCAGAGGAATCAAGAATTATATTAAGATCACCTAGGAGAACCCATGTCTGGGTTATTTGATCACCCATATCCTTTATAAAAGACCAAAATTCTCTTTTTTCCTACTAGTAGAACAACCATAGATACATGAGAGAATCCAACCAGCAGGAACAGAAGGGGTAGTAACCATAACATCTATAAGAGGTTTAGATTTGTAGGAAATTTCTAACTTAATTCCATCTTTCCAAGCAAGAAATTAAGGTAAGATTTCTTCTAAGTAATCTACAAGCCCTATCACCCTTGTCTTTAGTCTCAAAAATAAAAACAATATCAGGATTTTCTTTTTTGAGAAGAGTTTTGAGATGATTTATAGTTAAAGGACTACCACAACCTTGACAATTTCAGGATAATATATTCATATCAATATCAGTTGAAATAACTAATCCCTTCCATGTATAAACATCATAACATATCAAACATGCAAGCACTTTAATAGTAGAAAGAAACCTGTAATAACGTCAACTGGTGAATATGGTATAACACCAACGGAAGATTATGCCCTACGGTTATCTATACTTAACCATTTTACTTCGTAATTAAGGTTTAGCATCAATCTATAACCTAATTAAAATCTATAGGGGAAACTAAGTCTAACAACAAAAATCTCTATCTGTTAAGAAGAATATTAACCTATTCGATCCTTGTATAGATTTGCAGAATAAGAACTTGGATCAAATAGTTTAATATCTAAAGCAAATTAAACAATTAAATCAACACAAGAGATTTTTGTTAACGAAGAAAACCCAACTTGGAAAAAACCCCGGGACCTAGTCTAGTAAAAAATCCACTAAGAGTTAATGTGAACTTACAAACCGATTTACCACTCGAAAGACCACGATTTACGACTTCCTCTACGCTCTGACAGCAACAGTCTTCAGATTTACCACTGCTTCGAAACCCACGAACAGCCCCTTAGAAGATCACTAATTCTTATGCATACAACTTAGAATCCACCAAGATAACATGAATAAACTATGCATATAATTCGAATCCACAAATTAATGCTTCCCACAATCTACGATTTCCACGATCACCACACTCGAATCTACGAGCAACACCACACACCAGAAATCTACTGGTAAACCTAAACTATGTGTAAAGATCTTTGTTGGGAAGGATTTATCTTGGCATCAACTCACAACCAAGTTCATTCTAATTGATATATATGAACCTCAGCACTTACCTGATCAAAACGAACCTGCTCCCAAGAGATTTGAGCTCTCCACCATGAAGATATTAAACTTTCTTTTTTTCTAGAACTTGGAAACCCGGGAATAAGAATTATGCTCCTCCAAGGTCGTGGTTGTTGTTCTCTTGATGCAAAATAACATAAGAAGTGAAGGAAAAAACAAACTAAGAAGAAAATCTTACCTGCTAAGTAAATAATGGATTTCAATGAATTAACTGGATAAACTCGAACTCACAAAGCTTCACACTTCAAGAATTACTCCATTCTTGTCATAAGAAAAACCTTCAAGAACTTCAAACTAAACTTCACTCGGAAAACTTCAAACAAAACTTCACTCGTATTCAAACTTCAAACTAAACTCTATCAAATCCCTCTTCAGATTATTAATATTAAGTAAGTTGTCGGATTATTTGGTCTAGATGAGATGTCAATAGACTATTTCATTTTAAGGGATAGCACTTAACTGCTTTACTTCACAATTGATTATTCCCACGGCACACCAGAAAGTACTTTTTTCAAAAGTCGGACCATTATCAAACTGGAAAATGATACGGGGACACCATTTTTTGACCCAAATTTGACATTAATTATTGCAACAGATTAAAAAATTATTTTTTAAATTTAGGTAGAAAAAATGAACCGGGTCAATTATACACTCATTTCTCTGAAAAACCCAGATCTAAAACTTTTTTCACTCCCTCTATCCTCTCCTAATCTCTCTCCCATTCTCTCTTCGTCTCTCTTCTTTCTCTCCTAAAAAATGAAGACGACGACACCAACGACAGCGATGACGATTGTGCGAAGTCCTCTCTTTTCCCCTCTTTTCCCCTCTCTAAATCAAATACTCTTTCTCTCTCCTCTCTACCCTCTTTTCAATCTCTATTCTTTTTTGTAAATTTATCGATTTTAAGGTTTAATTTGTGTTTCTAGTACGATTATTAAATTCAAAATCTCAGATTTATGGTTGTGAGGTTAGTTTTGGCTAGTTGAGAGATGGGGGTTTTGATGGCCGTTTTGAAGGCGGTTTTGATGTTAGGGGTGGTTTTAAATTTAGAGGGGAGAGAAAAAAGAAGGGAAAGAGAGATCGAGATCCCTCTCTCTTTCCCCCTCTTCTCTCCCCTCTCTCCTCTTTCCCCTCTCTCTTCTCTTATCTTCTCTCTTTATATATTTTTTTATCATTCTTCCCTTCCACTCCTACTTATCGATGTTTTTTCTTGGTGATGATGGCGGAGGCGGTTCGTTGATTGTGATAGTGGTGATTGCACCGTCGGTGTTGGTCGGCGGCGGCGATGGAGTTATTGGTAATGGTGAGAGGTGGTGTTGTTGGTGGTGGAAAAGATTTAAACCAGTTCTTCAAAAACCCAGCCCGTTTGTCCCTATAATAACCCAGATCTAAAACATGTTATAATTTCTACACTCTAAGGTATAGACCAAAGTATAAATACAAGAGAGATGTGGAAGAACTCTTATTCACTATTCTGATTAACTGATTTCCGTATATTATACAACGTACTCTTATCAGTAACTTTAGAGATCATCTAAATATATAGAGGTGGATGCATGATATGAAACCATCCTCACATGACACCTACCAAAGACGTGTCATATGCATGGTGTAAACTCATTGTGGATCAGCCACCTATTATAATACGTGTTATAACACTCCTCCTTGGATGTCTACCATTCTAAGATAATTGCCTCGTTAAAAACTTTGTCAGGAAAACCCTGAGGGACAAAACTTGAGCTAAGGAAAAAAGTACAATAGACTTAGGATAGTGCTAGACCCGCGTAAGCTGCCTCATTAAAAACTTTGGCAAGAAAAACCCAGAGGGACAAAACCTTGACAAAGGAAAAAGAGTACAGCGTGATAAGGTCCAGTCAGACAAAAGTAGGCACTGGTACACTCCACCTGATTGAGTAGTCGCTCACATTAGTTTGCTTGATGAAATATACGCCTCATACCAATTCCATGGACTAGCTTTCTGAAAGTTGATGTTGGTAGAGACTTGGTGAACAAATCAGCAAAATTCTCGTAGGATTGTATCTATTGGATATCAATCTCATGGTTCTTCTGGAGATAGTGAGAATGAAATAGCTTTGGCGAGATATGCTTGGTTCTATCCCCTTTGATATAGCCTTTTCTAACTTGTGATATGTAAGCAGCATTGTCTTTAAAAATGACAGTTGGAACATCTGTGATAGAGGATAGAGCACAAGAGCGTCTGATATGTCCAATTAGTGATCTCAGCCATACACATTCCCTGCTTGCTTCATGCAGTACAATGATCTACGAATGATTCGAAGAAGTAGTTGGAAGACGGTTTGTTAGATCGTCAAGAAAATGTTGTATCACCACTTGTAAAAACGTAGCCAGCTTAGGAGATAGCTTTGTGGGGATCAGAAACATATCTGGAATCTGTATAGCCTTGAATTTGTGAGTCATTGGATGGAATTCTAGAGTAAAACAATCCTATATCTGTTGTGCCACGGAGATAACGGAGAATCTATTTTACACCAGTCCAATGTCTCCTTGTCGGTGCAAAACTAAACCTGGCTAACAAATTTACTGAAAAAGCAATATCAGGTCTAGTACATTGTGCAAGATACATCAATGCACTTATCGCACTAAGATATGGTACTTCTGGACCAAGTAGTGCCTCATCTTCCTCCTTTGGGAAAAAGAGATCTTTCTCGGCATCGAGAGATCTCACAACCATAGGAGTACTAAGCGGATATGCCTTGTCCATATTAAAGCGCTTCAGAACTTTTTCAGTATACGTTGTTTAATGGACAAGAATTCTGTATATACATTGCTCGATCTGCAGGCCGACACAAAATTTTATTTTTCCGAGATCTTTTATCTCGAATTCCTTTTTCAAGTATTCTGCATCGTTCTTGAGCTCTTCAGGAGTCCCAATAAGATTGATATCATCGACGTATACAACGATGACAGTAAATCTAGATTATGTTTTCTTAATGAATACGCATGGGAAAATAGGATTGTTGACGTATTCTTCCTTGATCAAGTATTCACTAAGGCGATTATACCACATTCGCCCGGATTGCTTTAATCCGTATAAAGCTCGTTTAAGCTTAAGTGAATACATATGGTGTTGTTTTGCTTCAGGCAAAAAAAAATCCTTCAAGGACTTTTATATAGATATCTGTATCTAGTTTTTCATACGGATATGCTATAAGCACATCAATTAGATGCATGTCGAGTCCTTCGGAGACTACCAGACTTATTAGATATCTAAAAGTAATTGCATCCATAACAGGAGAATATGTTTGTGCATCAATCCCAGGTCTCTATGAGAAACCTTGTGCCACGAGTCGTGCTTTATAGTGAAAGACTTCATTTTTCTCATTGCATTTTCTTGCAAATACCCATTTGTAACCTACAAGGTTTACATTTTTGGGTATTGGAACTACAGGTCCAAAAAGTTTACGTTTTGCAAGAGAATCCAATTCAGCTTGGATTGCTTCTTTCTATTTTGGCAACCAATCATATATCGACATTTCTCTATAGAGTGTGGCTCAATACCATCATCATTTATGACAATTCCAATAGCTACTTGGAATGATAATATATCGTTAACAATAGTTTCATTGTGATTCCACACCTCTCTAGCATAATTTATTGAGATTTCCTCATTCACAGGTACCTGGTCCTCTTCAGGAGGATTCTCCTCGTCAGAGGTTTGTATCTCTTCAGGAGTTAGTATCTCTTCAGGAGATTATTTCTCTTCAAGAGTTAGTATCTCTTCAAGAGATTGTTTCTCTTCAGGAGGTATTGCTTTAGAGAGTGTGGACCTTTTAATAGCCTCTGCTGGAGTGCTATCTCGTATAAATTTTGATTGGCATTTCCGCTTTCGGGGAATAGAATATTTTGAACCGAGTGGTCGTCCACGCTTTAGGCGTGCTCTAGACGACTCATATGCTGCAATATTAATAGTTTGTCCTACTGGGACAACACGTCCTACAGGGACAACACGTCCTGCTAGGACAATACGTCCTATTGGGACAAGACGTCCTACTGGGACATCAATTCGAGCTGGAGTTTTTACAGTAGGTATATGTGATTTAGTCACTTTTATTGCATCATTGAATGCATCAGGCATTTCATTAGCTATCTTGTGGAGCCGAACAATCCTCTGCACTTTAATTTCAAATTGAGTGGTGCGAGGATCGAGATGAGACAAAATTGGTGTATTCTAACAAAGTTCACGCTGTACTTCAGGTGGCTGATTTCCTCCCCCTAACGGCGGGAAGAATGTCTCATCAAAATAAACTTCTAGTCCTTGAACTTCTGGTTCATCTCGTGACAAATGTATGATCATTTGATCACATAACTACTTTCGAAATATAATCTTCTGGATCATATAGCAAGTTTGTGAATATGATCTTCTGGATCATAGAACTAGTTTTAGAGACATGATCTTCTGAATCATATTACTAGTTATAGAGATATGATCTTCTGGATCATAACTAGTTAGGAGATACAATCTTCTGGATCATATATTCAAAGGAGAGAGCATAAAACTTTTCTACTATGTGCTTCTGGCACGGGACAGTTAAGGTAATACATAGGTACGCCATACAATGCCCATTGATTATCTCAAGATGGTATCCATTACGACGAATATCTTTAAAACTCAACAGATTTCTTCTGGATTTGGATGAATATAAAGCATCGTCGATATGGAGTTTTGTACCACTTGGTAACATGATATTGGCTCTGCCGGAGACTTCGATCAAACTGGTTGAACCAGTTATAGTAGTCACGAAGGATTGTATGCGTTGTTACACTGTCTGCTAGATATATATCCTCTATCTCGTGACTGAATATATTTCTGCTGGAATCCATATCATTTTGAAAGATAAGTATAAGGTAAAGCGCACACATATATATATAAAAAGATGTACAAGTATATACAAACAAGTACAACAAAAACTTTATTTGGTGAAGATATGCCCATCACCAATATTTGATCCAAATTACCGCCTTCAAGATTATGAAAGGCATTAGGTAATTCCACGAGGGTATTTGTAAATGGGTCACTGTTGTAGCAAAAATTCATCTCAGTATCAGCTTCTGTCCTTCTGAGAGAAGACTGGTGAAGATCTACTAGATGTCTCGCTGTACGACAAGTACGCGATCAGTGCCCATGCATACCACAACGATAGCAGACTTCTTCATAAGTTTGCAAGGTTTATTCGGCAAACCTCGCTGCCTCGTTTCGGAATCGTTCCTCTTCTGGGGGTTTGATTCTGTATCATCCCACTTCAGGTGGTTTGATTCTGTATCATCCCACTGCTGGGGGGATCGATTTATTATTATCCGTATTTTCTCACTTCTGGTGGTACGAAGCTTGTCTGGAATTACCGTGACCACCCCTTTTGCCAGATTGACCACGCTTACCACGCCTATTTTTACGTCCAGAAGAGGACATTGCATTTGCTTCTGGCAGTGATGCAGAACCAGTAGGTCGTGATGCATGGTTTCTTAACAACAACTCATTATGTTGTTCTGCTACGAGAAGACAAGAGATTAGTTCAAAATATCTCTAGAAACGACGCTCTCGATATTGCTGCTACAGGAGCACATTCGAGGCATGAAAGGTCGTATAAGTCTTCTCGAGCACTTTCTCATCTGTGACGGTCAAACCACACAATTTCAGCTGTGAGGTAATTTTGAACAAAGCAGAATTATATTCCGCCACAGATTTAAAGTCTTGCAGACGCAGGTTGAGCCAGCTGTATTGGGCATTAGGGATGGTGACCAACTTCAGGTGGCCAAACCTATCATTTTGATCATTCCAAAGGATCAAAGGATCTCTAACTGATAAATATTCAGATTTCAAAGTAGCGCAAAGATGATGACGGAGAAAAAGTAAAGCAGATGCGCGACTCTACGGGATCGCGCTGTTACCTTCTTTTATTGTATCTTCGAGGTCCTTGGATTGGAGATAGATCTCAACATCAAGAAGTCAGGATAGATAATTATCTCCAGAAATATCTAAAGCTTCAAATTTCAGCTTTGTTAGATTTGACATAATCGAAAAACAAAGACAATGATTATACCTTTTGATTTTGTGAAGTGTCCAAGAACTTCGGTGGATCAAGAACTTCGGGTTGATCACAAATTCTCGAGGACTCGTTCTTGTAATAGTAGATTGGCAGAGACTCGTGCTGATAACGTGTTATAATTTCTACACTCTAAGGTATAGACCAAAGTATAAATACAAGAGAGACGTGGAAGAACTCTTATTCACTATTCTGATTAACTGATTTCCGTATATTATACAACGTACTCTTATCAGCACCTTATACCATTAGAGATCATCTAAATATATAGAGGTGGATATATGATATGAAACCATCCTCACATGACACCTACCAAGGCCGTGTCATGTGCATGGTGTGAACTCATGGTGGATCAGCCACCTAGTACAATACGTGTTATAACAAAACAAATAATTTTGTATTGATTTTTGGGTCCCACCCCCGATTTTTTATTAAGATGTAATCTTAGGGGTCAAATTTTGACATCCCTCTAGCATTACCCTCAACAAGTCACATAAAATGCGGATAAAAACCCTCCCCAGAAAAATCTAAAACCCAGAACCCCTATTCTCTCTTTCTCTAAAGACCACCAGTGTAGCAATGGCAACACTGTCAATGGATTTGGCGACGACTTTTGTAGGGTTACTGAAGAGACAGGCGATCATTCCTAGTCTTCATACAACCACTGCAACTCTTCGTACTATCTCTTCTTCTTCTCTTCGTCGAACATCTTCTTCTTCATTCAATGTACTGCTATCTAATCCAACGTTATTGAAGAGGAATGTTCGGAGATTTACAGCGCCAGCAGCGACAACCCAAAACGATAGTTCCGATGTTTTGACCAAAATTCCTCCAGATGATCGAATTCCTGCAACAATTATTACTGGATTCTTGGGCTCTGGAAAGGTACTTTAGTAAATAAAACTCTTTAATTTCCATGAAATTTACAATTTCAAATTTTCTTTTAAGCATCATTTTTGCCAAAATTGGTTGGTGGAGTTATTTAGGGTTTTTGATTAACGTATATACTCTATTCAGGGGTCCTATTTTGTAGTAGTTTATTTTGAAATCATGCCGTAATAGTAGATAAGTTGTTGGCTTTGTTGTTAATGGCTTCCAATATGGTCTTGTTTTGAACAGACAACTTTACTCAATCATATTCTTACTGCTGATCATGGAAAGCGCATAGCAGTGATTGAGAACGAGGTAGGTATGTTTTTTCTTTTTTAAGGGTTTTCATTTCTACCTTAATTTTTTATGGTTTATGTTATAACCCGGCTAAGTGTGGGATTGGTCGTGGGTATATGAGCTGAGTTCTTGGGCAAGGGTCCCTTGCGAGCAGGTTTTAGGGGCAAGTTCTACCCAAGGGTTCATATCAGTTTAATAGCTTTTGGAGCTTTCTTTGGCATAAATACTGAATACTTCTAAGGCGTATTATGCCGGGGATGATATCTTGTGAGAAATGATTCTCACATGGGTTATGAGCTAAGTAATAACTATTTCATATCTATGTTGCAGTTCGGTGAAGTGGATATTGATGGTTCTTTAGTTGCTGCGAAAACTACCGGGGCAGAGGACATGGTTATGCTCAATAATGGTTGTCTTTGCTGCACTGTTAGGGGTGATCTTGTTCGGATGATTTCAGAATTGGTTTCTAAGAAGAAAGGGAAATTCGATCATATTGTAATAGAGACAACAGGTATAGGAGTATATGTTTCACCAGATATTGATACTTATCATCCGTTGAGGGTTTCGGTTCATTCTTCTTCATACTCTTAATGCGAAGTATGCTTTTGGACTAATGGACACTGATATCTCTGGTTCTGTAGATGTGATGGATTTGTAACTTCTCTTTAAATAATTAATTTAATAGCTATGTGGATGAAACAACTATATATTATTGAATGCTTTTTGGTTAGTCAGATGTGTATGAAATCGGAAAACTGTTAGGTAAGAAGCTAATTGGTTCTTATTTTAATATGGTCGCATAGAGGTGAAATCTAATCAAATATATATTCATGGGTAAATAGAGAACAAATTAGTAAAGTAAGATGCTAATTATGTATGTAGTCTAATACCTTTTTTTCAAATTTGAGTAGAGTCTATATCCTTTCTTCTTAAATAGGTTTAAAAGATAGAGAGGATAAAGATGTCTATTAGACTGTTTTGTAGTATGTGGTGATGATTTTGGAGGTTAGGGAAATTGCACATGGGTTGAAGTGAGTAGAGAGCCTCAATTGCTGCCTTTCCATAGGGCCAGCATTGCTTTGCTTAAGGGGTGAAAGAATGAGGTAGAGTAAGACCCTCAAAGAAATTGTGGTTTCTTAGATATGACATTTTTCACCAAGGTCGATGCCTTTCTTGATTTTCTGGTCCCTTCACTTGGGGAAGTTACTTTGTAGATGTAATTCCATTTTATGTGGCAAGGAGTTCAAGTGGAACCATGAACTTTGGGCTTTGGGACTGATAGCTAGTAAAGTCCCTCTCCCCCTCTATCAAAGCTGTTGTGCTAGTAAAGCCGTTTTCTCCTTTCCATCAGTAGGGCAAATGGTTGCCTGAAACTATGTTGAATGCTTTGGGACTGATGCTTTATATCATTGTTGAGCTTCGAGAACTGTGAATGGTATTTGGGGTTTCTCACTTTGTTTGTCTTGAATTATTCTCCTCATTGGTCTGGGTTTCTTGAAGAACAATCTTGATGATTCGATATTCTTTGTGCAGATCTTTTCATGTTTTTTGATTAACCTGCTTTTGTGATGATTCAATCATTCAATCCAACTTGCTATTGAAGTTCGATGTCTCTTTGCAGTTACTTGTTGAGCTTTCTATGCTAAGGTTCTCTTGGAACTTTTCAGGTTTAGCAAATCCTTCACCAATCATCCAGACATTTTATGCTGAAGATCAAGTTTTTAATGATGTCAAGCTGGATGGTGTTGTTACGTTGGTTGATGCGAAACATGCTGGTTTTCACTTAGATGAGATTAAGCCCAAAGGAGTAGTCAATGAGGCGGTCGAGCAAATTGCTTATGCAGACCGCATTATAGTGAACAAGGTATATTTACAAATCATAAGTTCTTGCACGTTGGACTTGGATTTCATCAGGCTGGACCTTGGTAGGCCCAAGCCTGGTCAATAAGAGTTCTCAAAAGCTTGGGTGGCTGAGCCGAACGAATGCTTTTCTGATTGAAGATAATTCCAACTTATGCTTAACTAGATTGATCCCAAGCCGATGCTTCCCTAACATTGTTCGTGGGATTGTTTTTGATATTATGAAAGGAGTTACTTATCTTTTGTCATCTCAATCAGTACTGCTTACTTTTTACTTCTGTTATGCTCCTTATTGTTTCTTAGAAGTAATCCTTATTATTTAAGTTGTTTGGTAGCATAACATTAAGATCTATCGTTTTTCTATGGAGATGTTAAATCTGTTTTGTCTAATGTTGAACTCATGGTTTTCTTAGACCGACCTTGTTAATGAGCCAGAAATCGCTTCCTTGATCCAGCGGATAAAGGTAGAATTCGAGCTGTTTTCTTATTTGAATGTGCCTTTTATCCTATCTTCATGTCATTGAATTAATTGTTACATGGAACTCACTGGATACAGACTATTAATAGCATGGCTCATCTAAGTCGGACCAAGTTTGGACAAGTTGATTTGGATTATGTTCTTGGGATTGGAGGCTTTGACTTGGAGAGGTTCTATTTCTTCCCCTTCTGGCTGTAGTTGTCATTCAGCGGTTATATTTTTTTTTTTGAGAAAAGGAATATCATTCTTATATTGGTTCATTTAGTAATAGCAGTATGCACTTTGCTCCATGCTTAAACTGGATATGCATTTGTTCCACCACTTTTACCGTCTCAAGATTTCTGCTCCTGAATGTGCTGCTTACTGGACATATTGTTTCAGATTGTTGTCCTGTACTTCACATTTTAATGCATGATGGATGGTACGACACCTTATGATGCTGCAGTATATACTTACATCATTGCTTTGTATGCTCTGTTCCTGATTAGTTGCTTAAGCTTATGCTAGTTGATGCCCATTCACAAACATATCATATTTTGACTGTAGAGTATTTTGGCATATGAAAATCTATTGTTATTTTCTTCCCTTTTCTTCTATTTTTATCCAGTTCATCAGTTTTTCTTATTATAATTTTGTAATCACTGCGGCACTGCCTCAAGGCCAAGGACCATATTGCTGTTTTTTATGGAAGGCTATACCCTTGCTTTCCCACATGACTGTCAGCAAATGGGGTGTATTTCTATCTTCCTTGGAGATTCCAATTAAAAGGAATTTTGGGGGATTAGTCATGTCAATCTGATCTATATAGTAGATGGCAGTTCAGCATATTGGATAAACACAGGATGAAGCTCCAAGTATAATTTGGTTGCATCTATCGAAACTTGAAGGTCCCCTAAAAACCTAGCTAGAAAGAACGGATATCTTCAACTATAAATTGCTTTCGATATCCAAAATGTGGTTAAAAGTCCATTATAAATTTTATAATAATATAAGTATATGCTCGCATGTATGTGCGTATCTTTGTCAGTTTGTTCATGATTCAGTGTATGTGCACAATTTTTTCAATGCAAAAATTTAAGTTGGCACTTGTGAATATGTATGACAAATTAATTAGAAAAAAAAATGTGTATGACCTACGTAGTCGGGATCGGGCTTAGAACAAACTCGGCACGGGGCCAATCCCCGAGTCTCGCCGAGTCACACTTTTTGGTCAAACTCGGATGACTCGGACGTGACTCGACTAAAAGTGGACTTGCACTCGCGCCGATCCCGACCACTTAGTGTATAACATGAATGTGATAAATGATAGTACTTATAAACATTTGTCCCTTTACAAAAGTGGGTTAGTTTGCTTTTCTGTTGTGGAAACTTAATGCAATTCCTTCACTGCAGTTTAAGGAAACCTTCATATTTTATAATTAGTGGTGGGAAACCAAGTGAACCTGTATCTGCATGTCTGAACATTAGTCCTAGATTGGAGATGAAAAGAACAGTTGGACACTTAAAAGAGGACAGTTGACACCTCAGGGTAGAGCCCCTTGGGATCCAAATTTTGTCTCTACTGGGAACATCCATGCACCATAAAACAGACAAACGCATGTACTCGCTGTGCCATGCCAGGCACGCCACTTGATCCTGCGCCATGTTGCGCCAGATCTTGGATGTGGATTTTACATACCCTTAGTTCTACCCATTTCATTGAATTTATTGCTAATGAATATTGATTTGGGATTTATCTTTTTAACCTTCTTTCTAGATGTTTGAGATCATGTGGGTGCCATTTAAATTTTATTACCGTTTTTCATTTAACCTCTATTGTTTTTTGCTTGGTAACAAAAAAATTCATTAAAATTAAACTATTAACAATAAATTCATTAACCCAAACTATTGACATTTAACCTCTACTTTGTTTGTGGGAATGTTGGCCCTTGTGGTACATAGGATAGACCTTCTCTCCGATTTAGAGATACAGAGAATGCAAAGCAAAAACTTCTTTTTTATGCAACTTTCCTACGTTATTATATTCTCCTTTGTACTGTTATTTGAGGGTATATACACCGTATGAATTCCTAGTCTGATCTATTTAGTGCTGGACTAGAAGCAAAAACTTCTTTTTTATGCAACTTTCCTCCGTTATTATATACTCCTTTGTACTGTTCCTAGCCTGATCTATTTTAGTGCTGGACTAGAAGGATACTGATTGTTGTATACTAGGAGCTGAACTTTCAGTATCGGAAAGGGGTGTTATCACCCTAGACACTATATGTATACCTCAGTCCTATATTGTATCAATCTATAAACTATCTCTTCATTTCATTTTATGGATTTTCGATACTTAACAATGGGAATTGATTATTGATTATTTTGATTGCTGAGTATTTTTCAACAAGTATTATCTATTAAAGATAAAACCAATAGGGGTTCCAGGCAGTGATTCTGTCGGTAGTTGTGTCCTATCATTTTACAAATACTACCCTTTTGTCAATCAAAAACCTTTAACGTAAGGACATGAAGGGTTCTTTAGTCATACTGTTGTGCCGCAAGATATCATGTGGACCCCATGCATAGATTGAGGATTAGTATCGTGAAAATAACTTGAAGATATGGGGATTATTTGTTTCTATTTTAGAATATTTAGATTAGGGAATTAATCTTATTTTAGGTATTTTGTAGATTTGGGCTTATCCCTGGTTAGCAAGACTTCTCTCTTTAAATAAGGCCGATGGCCACTCTTTGTAGTAGAGTAGTCAAGATGTAGATAATTGAGTGAAAATCGTGTCTAGGAACACGAACAGAGAGTTCCTATTCCTTGTTTTTAATTAAAATTAATTATTAAGAGTTTTGTTTTTAGATGTTTGATGTATCGTTTGAATGAATAAAAATCGCTTCTACATTTGGTTTCAACACGTCTAATAACCGCTCCCACTTTTAACAATCCATACGAGAATGTGTACACTATGGGCATGACTTCCATGTATTAGTTATAACCAAAACATAACCATATGAGTAAAATGCATAAATTGTGTCCTCATGTGGTTTAGTTAGATAGCACTAACAGTTGTGATTGGTCATCTTTTTTTTTTTTGTTTAAAAATTGTTTTAGGTGTAAAATGCTTAAGTATCCCTGTTATTTGTTATAAGTTTAGTTCCTTCAAAGACATATTTTCTTGTCTGGAGGATAAAATTGGAATAACATTTCTGGCTTCAAGTAACCATTATGCAGTTTGCTTACCTTTAAAAGAGGGGAAAAGAGATCTCAATTGGAAGTAAGTATCATCTGGTTTTCTTTCTGGTACTTTCTCCAAAGTATCAGACGATTCTTGGTTTACAGATAAATGCAAGAGGTCTATTGTGTTCAACCGTTCTGTAAAATAGATTTGCGTCTTCAAGCTGGAAAGGTTTGTTTTTTTGCTGGATTGCTTTGAGCTGAAAGACGTTTTAGGAGAGCTTGTTCGCCTAGAATACTTAACCAGATGCTATCTGGCATGGTTGCCTTTTAGTTCTCTGACACTTCCCCCTGATCTTCTTTTGACTTTTTAGTATCAAAATAGGATATTAGAGTCATGAGAAATTGAATTTTGGTTTCGGTTTCCAGATCTGGATGTACTTTGGGCTAAAATCAAATGAATTCATGTACGATATGTTTACTATTCTCCATAGGCCCAAAAAATGCATACAGTACTGATTCTTTGTATTAGACGTCCATAACTATACCTTCTTTGAGTTCTGTGAAATTTGCATATGACGTGTGAAATATACTGAATTGCTGATTACAGAATGTATCATCAGGTCATTACACTTTTTGTCTCCAAAAGTTACCCCCCTACCATGTTGTGTTTTTGGACAACCTTATGATCATCATTGAATGGTGGTTATTTACTTGAGATGTGTTCAACTGTTGAAGTGTGTAGTCCATTGATTTATTTGAAGTACTGTTAATTCCAAATGCTCTCTGGTCTGCAGGATTCTTTCTAATTAGTACATTTATATATTTTGTTTTGTATCCTTCTGAGTTTCTAGACTAACGTTCATTGGAATACTGCCAGGATTGAGAGTGTTGTCAATGCCAAAGATTCAAAGGAAGACCACACTAGTCACGATCATGATCATGATCACGGCCATGATCACCATGATCACCATGATCACGAATATGAACACAAACATGGTATGCTAGTTTTATGAAATTCATCAGAAAAGGTAGCTGGTAAATTATATGCGTGGATAGAAAAAAAAATGATAATAATTATAATGTTCAGCATTTTGTGTATGGATTTTGTTTTGTTTTGTTTTGTTTTGTTTTGTTCTCTATTATGACTGGTTTTTTGGCAACAACCATTGTCACTGTTCTATATATATTAATGTAATTCTTTGAGGAAGCGTATCTTCATCTCACAGATAAATCTGAACTTGAATCTCATTAGAACCTTAAACGAAATTCATTAATCAAAACCTATTTAATTTTTGTACATGGAGCTCTTATATAGATTAAAAAAATGAGTGTACAAATTACTAAAAACCTAAAAATTTGCAACCTAAGTTATCTACTAACCTTAGAATTCTTTCTAAACATAAATAACTCTAGAAGAAGACTTCAAGACCTTCTAAAATCCATCCGTAATAGCTATTACGAAATATTTAAAATATAAACTATTTTTCTAATATTCCTGGAAACGTGATTCACATCATATATATTTTCTTTCCAGGCAACTCAGCGGAAATATGTAATATTATTACTTTTCATTGTCAATTTCCGGTTAGAGAAACATGTCAGCTCAGCTATGTATATGCCTCATGTCGTAAAAGCCCATGCTTTTTTGAAGCATTGCAGATATTTTCTTATTTTCACAGAAGATATGATCATGTTAAGGCTTGGAGCCTTGGACAGTGAGAAGGAACTGAATCTGTAGCTAGTGGTCCTAGGAGACTAAATCATCCTTGCTACATCTTGAATGCCTATCTAGTACAAACGCAGATAACTATTGAGTACAAATTAGGAAGTCCAGGAGCTTTGATATCTGATAATGAATGAAAGCTTTCGTAGCAAGGTTATTCAGTGTGAATGTCTGATAATTGGAATTTTTCATGTTATAAAATTCTATATACATGGCATGCTTGTCACTGTTTTAAAAGCCTGAGACACTGTCTTATATGATAAATTGGTGAATCTTAAATTATTAATTTGTGATTAGGGATTAATATCTTATGCTATTTCATAAGTGTTAGTTCAAAAATCTTACTTTAAAGGAAATCTTAGTATTAGGAGATTAAAGCTCTGCAATTACTAAGGGATAAAAGAATAACTGGTTCCACTTTTTCTGCTCGTATTAGTTCACAATGTTTTCAGAAATCATTTTGTCGAAGGTTGTACTTCAAAAAATACGTTGCGACATTGTAGTTATTAACTAAATCGAAAACAAAATAGTTCGGCTGATTCTGCATGCACTTGTTCTTGCCTCTAGAGCATTGAGACGCAATATATTTTCCTTCAAATAGTATACTCTCCTGTACTGCACGTCAGTTGAGGGGTCTTACCTTTATTTGCTGGGGCACATAAATGTTAACTTACCATTATGGTTTGAGTAACTTGGGCTTTATTTCTAGTCATTGTAGTTAATTAGGTGTACACCAAGAAAAAGAAGTTGATGAAAGGACCTTATATAGTTGGTATTAGTGGTCGTCTGAATAAATGGTAAAAGTTGTCTGAATTAATGTCGGTGACTCTATTCCTCTCGGCCGTTGCGTACGACCTCTGAAATAGTTGGTTCCTTCCAATTACAATTTGATATTCTTAATTATCCTTTTGTATTATTATCCTGGTATCCTGTTGTTGGATCTGCAGCTACCCTTTTTACTTTCACAATTGGCCTACCACAAGAATACTAATGTGTTCTCTCATTTTGACATGCAGAACATCATCATGCTCATGATCACACTCATGATCCTGGGGTTTCTTCTGTCAGCATAGTTTGTGAAGGGAGCCTGGATCTTGAGAAGGTTGGTTTTTTAATTTCTCGGTGTAGTTTGATTTGATATGCATTCTTTTTGGTTACCCGTAGGTTTGCGATAAAATTTTGGGCTGCACATTGTCATTTATGAATTAGTTAAAATCAAAATATATTTTTTGGTGTTTTCCTCATTTCCTTTTTTGCTATTTAGAGGAAATCTGCTTCTCCCTAACTATTCCAATATCTGCTGCAGGCGAATATGTGGTTGGGTACACTGTTGATGGAAAGAAGTGATGACATATATCGTATGAAAGGTCTCCTTTCCGTTGAGGGTATGAACGAGAGATTTGTCTTTCAGGTGGGCCCCTACTACTCCCAAATATCTCTATTACATTCTTATATTTCCTGAATAGTTTTCACTTCTTGTTTCTTGTTGCTGGCTGGCATGGTATCTATCTCACAATGTTGTATTTTTGTATGTGGCATTGTTATTCATTCTTATTATTGTATTCTCTTCATAATCTTCTAGCTTTTGTGCTTGTTGAGCTTAAAAGACTCGTACATCATGTCATCATCAACATTTCTTGCAAACTCAGACTAGATTTTTGTCACATCGAAAAAATTAAAACTCTTATCATAGTTTCTTGAATTTTCTTTGTGAATACCAGTTCAACAATATTGAACCCATAAATAAGTGTAAGACAGAAAACGTAGTTGTCTGCCAAAGTGTTTGATGCAGACAATTATGCTGAAAGTTTTTGGTTTCTTCTACAACATTGAGAAACCTCCATTACACCATGTAGGTTGATGAATCTAAAAAGGTGGACAAAGCACTAGTGTTATGAATCTGAAAAATTGATCACTATTTCTTATTTTCAGATGAAAAGAAGAGAAAAGAAAAAGAAAAAGAAAAGGAAAAAAGAAAAAGAAAAGAAAAAAGGAATGAACTTATCCTGTTAGAAAGAACAATACCTAATCCATCTATAAGTTTTTCATGGGCTATCTCGCTTGAGAATTATTTCCCAAAGCAATATTAGTGAACTTGCAGCTTTTGAAGATCATTTATTGCCGAGGAACTGATAACTTTTGTAGAGAGTTCAGCTTTTGATCGTATATGGGGATTTGCATACCCACTGTTATGACTTCTTTTTCATTTTCTGTTTTTGAGCTTTAGCTCGTAGCTCAATTGCTGTGTTCGCACAACTAGGAGGTCATTGGAGATCCATCTCAGCTTACCCCCTAAACAAAAAATATTATTTATGATAGGGTTGAACATATACTGATGCTGTTAACATGATAAGTAAAAGATTCATTCATAGATCAAGTCGAATTATTTACTGTTCCCTTTCTCAAGGAGATTTATTTAAATTGGTTTCCTTCGACTTCTTACGGTTTTGTTTATGGTGGCACAGGGGGTTCATGACATTTTCCAGGGCTCCCCGGACCGATTGTGGGGGTTAGATGAGCAGAAAATAAACAAAATTGTGTTCATAGGGAAGAACTTGGATAAAGAGGCCCTAGAGAATGGGTTCAAAGCTTGTTTACTGTGATGTCAAACACTGCAGCTTAAGCCTGAAATTGCAATATATAGAGGTAATGAGAGTTTTTGTTAACTAGATTCATGGACTCTTAATGAAAGAGCACAATTAATTCAACAATTTTTGTTTTGTTTCTTTGTTTTCATATCTTGCCATTTATGTAGGTTTTTTTCCTTGGTTTGAAAACAATGATCTAATGGTGTGGATGCAGAAGAGCACTTGCCAGAGTGGTTGGAAGCATGGTTTTACATATTCTACATCTTGGTATGGATTCCCACAAAAAAAAAAAAAAGAAAAAAAAAAAGAATGAGTGAGATACCTTTGCATGGGTAAAAAAAATACGGAGAGGAAGCCTTTTTTTTTTTTTTTGTATGCACAGTCCGTAGTGCATGTAAGTGCAATGCAAAAAGACAGCAAAACCCTCAAATGAAATAATCTTCGGTGCACGTTAATAAAATCTTTTTAATCAATTTAACATAAATATGGCTATAACTTTCAAAATATAAATACAATTTATATCGTTGGAAAGCATTCATGAAGCTATAAATTCAGATTGTCTGCAAATTTTTATTTGCATACAAATTCTGGACGTTTCCGCTCCCAAACGTCTGGGAGCGCCGACAAACCGCAGTTTTTGAATTGTAGGAGGGCGTTTCATGTTTCCTGGGAACGCCTGATCAGAATTTGGTCAATTGTCAAAAACCTTTAGCATATGAGATATACCAAAGCATGCTGGGTAACTGAGGTAGTCCAAGGTCAATGGTTGTCTTTGTTGTGTTACTATCTTATTGGTGGCTTGGTGCAGTAATTGCAGTTAGTGAAAATATATTGTTTGGTTATCTAGTTTCTTTAGTTAGTCTATTGTATACTATATGAGATGCCTTTCTTTGGCACATGTCCCTCCCCCAAGCATTCTCTTTGAATCATGCGACATGTTACTTTCTCTTAAAATTTATTTAATTTATCTAATTTAACAAATCTCTTCTCCTTTAAAATTCTCTTCGAAAAAAAATTATAGTAATTATAATCTTAAAGCAACTAAACTTTCTAATTATAATAAATCTCTTTCTCTTTAAAAATTATCCGTATTTAAAATTCGTAAGGAATTAAAACTTTCTAATTATCTAATAAAAAAATAATTAATTTTTTTTAAAAAATCTCTGGTGCTTTGCACGGGGTATGGAGGCTAGTAATAATTAATATGGCGAACATTAAGTTTTTGTTATTATAAATCTATAATATTACAATATAGGAAGCTTATATTATACATGAATAACTTCATCATAACTATATATAAGAGGCTTTCCCGGATGAACAGTGCGGCTCAAGCTAGCGGGTGAGCTAAGCCAAATTAGGAAAAAGGAGAGAAAGATAAAGGTGAGCCATTTGAGCCGAGCTGTTTTAAGTGAGCCGCGCTACGATGTGGCTCATTTCAAAGCATCAACGTGCCCTTTTCTTTATTTCAATTATGCCCAGCTACATTTTGCTTAATACTAACTCTATCCTACAACCTTATTTCTATAATATTTACACTCGGTTTACACCTAGCAATAAGTGCTACGTGGAGTTGATTCAAATGATGATTTTTTGTGTCCACGATCTCATCGCTTCAAATCACATCAGCCCATGGGCCGCCTATCCAAAAAGGGGAGGAGAGAGAAAATAACCCTAGACGGCTAGGGGGGCCTAGCCTGTCGGGTGCATGCACGTTGACATGTGCCTGACGCGTGCCCAAAAAGCTGACTGGAGAGAGAAAATGAGGCAAACAGCTAGGGGTACCCAAGGCCATTTGGGCCAAACGGCTAGGGTTCCCATGGCTGTTTATGCTGAACGGCTAGGGTTACCTTGGCCATTTGGCGCACGCGTGCTGATGTACCCTGTCACTACACGACAAACGAGACGAGAATTTCGAGTAGAGAGAGAAAAATGGTTTAAATGGCCAGGAGGTGGCCGTTCAGCACCAACGGCCAAGGGCTGGCCGTTTGGTGCCAAACGTGCGAAAAACCCACTTCTCCCATTGTGCTAAAAACCCTGTGCCAAAACAACCCACCTCGGGGTGGATTTTGGTTGATTTTGGGGTGCAAAAATCTGGTGTTTGCACGTGTATATATCACGTGATCCCTCTTGAGGTTCACATTAGGGGTGTCAACGGGACGGTTCCGGATCGGAACCTAAAGGTTCCAGATCCGGTCCTGTTAATATGAAGCGGTTCCGGATCCTTCCGGTTCCGGTTCTGGTTCCAGAACCTCAATTAGTGGTTCCGGATCCGGTACCGCTAGGATCCGTGGGTACCCGCGGGTACCCGATACCTGTTTTTAATTATTGTTTTTTTATTTTTTTTCACATAAAATCTATTTGTATTTTATATTTTCGTATTTTATTCAATTATAAAATTTATTTTATTATGAAATTTATTATATAATAGTCATTGGTTTCTTTTTTTAATTAAAAAAAAAGTTAAATTTTTTTTAAAAATTATTATATAATAGTAAATTAAACTATAAAATTAT
>MVGT01003324.1:34360-45903 GCA_002174775.1 Macleaya cordata | reverse complement strand
GGTGGATCCGAAATTAAACGGATCCAAAACGGGTAGATCCGAAATTTATCGGATCCACAAAATGAGGTCCCGGAACTGCAAAAAATGGTTCTGGTACCGGTTCGGTTCTGGGTATTTTGGTACCCATTGACACCCCTAGTTCACATCTACGGATGCAATGGACTCATTTTCATTCTAGGCATACGTTCATCACGTATGATCCCTTTTCGGGCACATTTTATATCGAATGTGATCCCTATTTTTATCCAGACATGTGCATACAACACGTAAATCTATTTTGGCATATGTCCAATGGCATAATTTGTAACACCTCGACCCGGATTCCCAACGATCCGACCCACTTTTCGAGTCGAATCCATGACCCAGGCCTCAGAGCGTTACTGGGTGAAAAAGGGATTACCTAATACGTAGTTAAACACTATGTAAAACCTATAATTCTCTTGGTTTAGTCACTACTAATTATCCTAATTGAGTTTAATTACTTAGGGTCTTCAATATTATTGGTTAAGGACTAAACTATTTGAAATAGATGCTGTCAGAGTTATTGCATCAGTGGCGAAGTTCTGGCCTTTTCTCCCTAAAACAAATTCGGATTGCACTGAGGTCAAGTTCTCTGGAAACTAGACAACCAAATCTAAAACTTCTATGTTTTGACCCGAAGCTAATTTTCTACGGTTTTACACAGAAACTGGGTTCAACTCAGACTATTGCAGAAAATCTGGATTTTCCAGCAACCATGGTCCAATTTGGGGTAGACTAAAAGTCATCTTCCTAAGTTCAGAATGAGATGGGATTTTCTAAGGTTGGACTTCAGAATCTAGTGAATAATTTTACTGAAGACAAGATAATGATTTAACACATGCATCATCCAAGTAAACATCAAACATTCATACATGTTAATTTAAACCAAATCTATCATTCTATTTATCTTTATTCAAAACCAATCATGTCACAAGTATTCGTCATTGTATATATTCAAACTAAACTAACTAATCATAGATAAATCAAATCACATCAAAATATTCAAAGCAACAAATCAAAATCCCATAAATTCCCAGTGATCTGGAAACTATCATTTTCATCTGTCTCAGTTCTCAGAGTAGTACGTACTTCTAGTTCTTTGCTTTCTTTTCGAGTTCTCTTGTGAAACTCCATGTTATTCTTCTTGTTCTTGTAAGGGGGCTAAAAACGTGGGGTGAGCAAAGCTTAGTAGGTACAGCCAAAACCTAGGTTGATGACTTAATACCTTTTTTGAAAAACCACAAGCCTTTTTGCCCAAAAAACCTCATCCAAACAATGCCTCTTTAAAACCATCTTTGGAAACCTCTCAAATTCACTCTTCCTTTTTCAAAACTTATCAAGCATCTAAGTTTGATCTCTCAAATACACTTTTGAAAATAACTTTGGTGTCAGCCATTGAAAACAGGTTTATGTTTTTTGAAAATCAACAACTCTTAACTATAAAGAGAACAAAAGCAAAACATATATATATATATATATAGTATAATAATATAATAGTATGCATTATTCTTATGCACTATCTCTCATTCTCACATTATTATTATTAATGTTCCACTTCCTTCGTCAGGGTTGTTCTAAAAACCAACCGCCGTCTTTTTTGGACGGATCCGGATACAAACTTCTCTCTTATGAAGATGCCTCTCGAAGCAGTGCTTCTTAGGCCAAACAACACATTACTTTCACAATACCACAATCACAAATCACAAATGACAAAATTACGTTTTATGCAATAACATTGTGTCAACCTCTCTTATGGAGTACACATCTAACCTCTCTTATGAAGCACAACATACCTCTCTATAGGGCACATCATACACCTCACTTATGGAGCACAATACACAACTTACTTAGGAATTATTTTGATACCATTATGGGTATCCTAATAATGGTTACTAAGGTAACTAACCTTACAACCCTGGTGTCTCTTTTAGAAACCTCTCATCTTACCCCGTTAACTTGTAATAGCTTATTAACATTCACTCAAGTTTACACAACCCAAAACCATGCAACTTTATGCAGAAAACCTTTTGAAAATAAGATATATTTTTATAAAAACAAGTTTGAAAACATGCAACTAAACTAATCGAGAAAATGGGGAATTTTGAAAAATAAAATTTAGAATAGTGGTTCTCCCTACCTTTTTCACTTAATTCCTCGCGGCTTTGACTCGATCTTCCTTCTTTAAACTTTAGAACTCCAAGCTTTTCTTAAAAAATTTGCTGGGTTTTATTCTTCTTCGAACTTGAGTTTGAAAAAGAGAGAGAGAGAGAGAGAGAGATAGATAGAGAGAGAGAGAGAGAGAGAGATAGAGAGAGAGAGAGAAATCAGCTAGGGTTAGGATTAGAGTGTTTTCTTCTTCTTCTTCTTTTGTTTTTTTTTGAAGTTGAAAGAGTGTTTTTGGTGTAGGATGGGGAGCACGACCAGGCCCTCTATTTATAGGGTTCGGCCTCCCCATTCCACCTCCTTAACCCAATCCTAATCTATCTCAAACTCTACCCAATCCTAAACAAAGTCTATCTCCAACTCTTTAATTATCTCTTTGTTTTTATTTATCTTTAACTCTTTTTAATTTTTAAAATACTAATAATATAAAAAATTTATTTATTTTAGATGGCTAAGATTAGATCTTAAACCATCCAATGGTTCACATTAAATACTACAAGTTTTAGATAAATAAGGAAACCAAAGTATTTTATGTTTTGGAAACTATTTCAATGGTTAGGATTTAGTAACTTTTAATCTAATGACTAATATTTATTCCTTATTCATCAAGGTTTAGTATTTATCTAAAATAAATATACTTGCAATTATCTTTAAATAATAATTATCCATTTTTAAGACAATTTCTAAAATTTAGGTGTTTTACATAAATTAAGAAGTTTTAGTTTCTAGGAAACCAAAATACCCTAATTAAGTGGCGCACAAGGCAGCCCCTTGTGCCCACGTTTTTGGTAAGTGGGTCCCACTACTTGGTCACCCCTTATCCTAGTTTTTACTATTTACACCTAACTACCTCCTTTTATTTCATTTCCACTTTCATTTCATTTTTATTTTTCATTTCTCATTTCATTTCTAATTTTTTTATTTCATTTCTAATGAAACCCTAATGTTTCAAAATGATTCTAACTTAATGGTTTATTCTATTAATTTCATTTCTAGGTTTCTATCCTAGGGTTTAGAGTATCCACTAGCATTTCTAGCTCCGAAATGTTCATTTCTAGGTTCATTTCATTTCTAGGTAACTTGTGGCATTTATATGTTTTAGAAACTCCTCGAAATGATTAGTGTTTATGATCAGTCTAAGTTATAAGTTGGTTCCTACATTGAATGTAGGTCAACATAACCCTAATTTCATTTCATTTCTCCAGTTTTCCAAACCGAAAGTTCATTTCTAAGGTTTTATGACTCATTTCTAACTGATAATCCATAATCTCTTCAAAGAGATTTTGAAAATATTTGGTTTTGTTTTGAAAAACATTTTGAAAACACTTGAAAACCTTTTATGCAAGACTCTCATGCAAAAACTTATTATGCAAAAACTCATTGTGGATGGCTTTTGGCAAAAAGCTTATTTTTCCAATACTCTTAGGTTTCTCTTCTTAGGTTTACACCTTTCTAACACTTATTAGGCCTATTTTAGGTCCATGGGCCTTAAGCCCATGCTTAAGTTTAAGTGGAAAAATATCGGGTGTTACATAATTGCCCTTTTCTTGAGAATTGCGTTCAAGGATGTGATTTCTCTTCTTTGGCGACACGCACATAGAACGTGTGAATCGTTTGAGTTCATGTTTATGACTCTCTTTCTGGCGCACGTGGCATACTGCACGAGATTGCCCTAGTGTATGGTGTATACATCACCATTTCATATGTTTGAGTGTACGTGTATATATTACATGTATCACACCCTTTGTTTGTGCATGGATACAGAGCACATCCACGTCACTTTGCTTTTTGCGCACAGACCTATTGATGGCACGCGTCGCTTTCTTTTGCTGCATTCAGATAGCTGAATGTATGCTTCTTTTGCTCCGAAACTACCTATTTTGACACGTAGATTTAGGGGCCTTATTTATTTACACAATATTGGGCTAAAAACACTCATTTTATAATGATTTCATAGAGAGGACAAGCACTTTTTATTTTGTAAGCCTAATCCCTAATTTTTAGTGTTTTGTAAGCAAAAGAGTTGGTCCCTTCTTTTATTTTAAAACTGCAAAATTTTGGTACCTAAACTACCCTTCCCTTTGCTAAAAACGTAGACTTCTAACTGCTTTGCTTATGGGGACAGATGATGTGGCAGAGAGAGAAAATAATATTTTTAAAATTTAAAATGCTATAACTTTTAATTGACAAATCAGATTTTAACAAAATTTATATTTTCGGAAAGCATTTTTCAAGATCTCCAAAATGAGACCAGACAACAATATCAAATTCAAAAAAAAAAAAAATCTTTATAACTCGAATATGCCCACAAATTGCTTAATAAAAAAACTAGAAATTTTGCAAGTTATAATTTGCATAGGCTATTTTGCATACGTTTGAGCATCTGCACTTTTCTAAGCCTCTATACAAACAAATTACATAATAAAAGCAACCCAGAAATTGCATTTGCATAGTTAAAAACCTATGCAAATCGTAATTAGCATATGCAAGTTGTAATTTTCATAGGCTATTTTTGTATATGTTGAGCATTTGCATATTTGTGAGCCTCTATACAAAAGGATTGCATAGTAAAAAAACTAAAAAGTTACCTTTTTATAGTAAAAAAAACCTATGTAAGTTGTAATTTGCATACAATCTAGGTTTTTATAGCTTCATAAATAGGGTTTTTCTGGGTTTTTTTAATTTTTTTTTTGGGAATTTGGTATTCATGTCTAATGTTGTTTAAAGATCTTGAAAAATGCTTTACAACAGTATAAATTTTGTTCAAATCTAATTTATATTTTGAAAGTTATAGCCATTTTTATGTTCAAATTCATTAATTAGATTTTGCTAACGTGCACCGTTGTTATTCAGCTTATGGTTTTTTCGTTTTTTTGCATCGTGCTAACGTGTGCCGAGGACTGTCCGTGCATAAAAAAAAGGTTGTCCTCCACGTCAATTTTTTTCCTATGCAACGGCATCCTACTCATTTTTTGATTTATTTATTCATATATATTAGTGTAGTTTTATTTTGTATATATAGCATAGCTTAGTACTGATCATTTATCTCCCTAAAAGTTTTTAATCGCGAAGTAGAGGCCATCCTCATAGACGGGTGGTTGTTGGGTGCCTAACACCTTCCCAACCCATACTTTGATCCCCTTATCCACCATCTCTATACTACAGACCTTTCAATTTGGATTATCGCCATGGTTTTCTCAGAAAACTTGCTTTAGGTTGATTTTACAAAATTTTGGGTCCTGATTCCCATAAATCAGTTGGCGACTTCATACTCTATCACATTCATCCCCCCACACGGGCAAATCCTATTTTGCATTTCCCACGCCTTCATTCTTTCTCTTCTTCAGAGGTGGAGAGTGTGTGTGCGGGAGGTGCTGGATTCCAGTTCCACAGACTGGCGACTCTGCTAGGGATCATAGTGATCTAACTCGAAAGCGATTAAAGAATTTTAAGGAATTTATGATCATACACTTCTTGGGCTTGCACACACACACTGCACGCACCCATTCATTTGTGTATGCATTTCACATTCTTTGTGATCCTATAGGAAATAAAACATGTGGTTGCGGTTGGTCGCGTCCTGACTGGGTGGTAATATGAACCGAAACTCCACCCCCTCCGCCTTGTACTAACGACCAGTCTTTGGACTGTGAGGTATATTTTGCTGAGGTGACCCAAACCTTTACCCAAATACAATATCTAGCTGAGCCATGCATGCATATAGTGGCGGTAGATGCATCCCTAGGAGTAACCCAAAGGACTGCATTCATATCGCACAATTTCTGAGGCATAATCAATGTAGAGACTTTTGTTACTAATCTAGCTGTTCAGTGGTCATCTTTGCTAGATACTAGGTATTTGTGGTGATCTATAGGAAACAGAAGCTAGAGCTATAGGATCAGAAGTACCAAACATAGCAAATTATAGTGGAAGGTTGTAGAGGTGGTTTGTGTTGCAGTTAAAGAAAAGAAACCGAAATATAAGCTATCAGTTAGAGTGGTTTGGTTCACAAAGAACGGATCAGCAGGCTGACAGAATTTGGGTTAGGCCAACCAAGAGGTTAGTGAGAACTACTCTAGAAATGGTTAAAGACCAGGCAGGCACTGCAGGTGCCGCATCTGCTCAGAGCATAGATGAGATGATTAGAGCCAGTCTTGCCAGAGTCCTAAGAGAGGATCTGAATACTCTCGTGGAGAAGATAGTCACTAAGAAATTGGCATTATAGAGTCCTTCATCTGAGAAGACACCAACGCCCTCGGAAGCTAGAAACAGGGAAGAACGACAGTGTTCCACTCCAGAGCAGAAGAGGGCTGAGAAAGGGAAGGCTCCGATGCAAGAACCAACAAAGACTACTCCCATTTTCACAGTTGAAGATTTACCTCAGAAACCTTAGGGTGAGACACCTCAGGGCAATTCAACTCAGTACCACTCAACCAGTTGTGAGAGTGAGCAATATAACGAATGGTGTCGAGAGTATGGAAAGAAGCCAGATGCATTATATGAAGAAGTGATTAAAAGGCTTTAATGTCTAGAGGGGTCCACAATCTACGACGTTAATTCCTGGTACCAGTTGCCAGAAGAGCAATTGCCGCCAAAATTTAAGTATTCCGAGATGACTAAATACAACAGAACATGACCGCCAAAAGCTCACATCATGATGTATAAGGGATGCATGAAGTCCATAGGGATCATCGACAATATGCTTGTACATTTGTTCCAAAGGAGTTTAGTCGGGAATGCTCTAGAGTGGCTTATAGAGTTGGATCAATCGAAGTATTCCACATAACCAATGTTAGTGGATGCCTTCATCAAATACTTCACTTATGGCGGGGACACCAGAGTCACTCGAAGGCAACTAGAAGCTATGCAGCAAGGGCCGAATGAGTCTTTCACTGATTACATCGCGAGATGGAGGAAGAAGGTTCGAGAAATGATCGACCGCCCCAGTGAAGAAGAACAGATAGAAATTATTTGAAAGAATCTGAGGCCAAATTAGCAGATGGTAATGAGTGTGGTAACCAAGACCAGTTGGACAAGTTCATTCAAGTTGGGACTCAGGTGAAAGACTTTCTAAAAAATGAGACCCCTATTGAGCCAAAAGGAAAGAAAGTAGGAAATGAACATGTGAACTACGTATCGAATGGGCAAACCCTTTCAGGTGCAGTCCAACCGATCATAGCAGAGTGGTCAACAGAGTCAACAAACTCAGGGCTATCAGGCCACTCAAGGTGACCCACAAAGAAATCAAGGAAATTGAAGAAACAAGACTAAGAGAGAATTTTCTAGGTTGACTCACCCGATGAGTGTACTTCTTGTGGGATTATTAGTGACTCATAAAGCACCAGTAAAAGCACCTAAGACTCCTCAATCCTGGTATAATCCAGATCAGCATTATAACTTCCATCCGAGTCCGGGTTATCTAACCAACAACTGTTGGGCATTAAGGCATAAAATTCAGAATTTGTTGGAAAGTGGGAAGATCTCCATGGAAGGGGTACAAGTACCCGAAAAACCCAACATCAACACAAACCCACTACTAAATCATCAAACTGATACCCAAAGGAATATGAATTATGTCGGAACAGAAGAACCAATAGATCCTACAAAGATGATTCGTAAGAAAGAAATTGTGGAGGTCACAACAGTTTATAGTACATCGCAGGTCAGAACAAGTACTCATCAAGTTGGAGAATCCAGTCAAAAGCCTCTTACCATTAGCGAGCCTGCAGCCAGGGGCAGGAAATTGGAATTGGAAAAGCTTTGGCAAATCCAGACCAAAGAAATGGCACAAGCTCAAGGAAAAGAGCAGGAGAATCAGATTTTTGAGACCAGTTCAGTCATAGTAGAGCAATCAAAGAAGACTCCTCTCTTCACAATCAACAAGATGATCCCTGTTGGATTCAAGATACTGCAGAAAGAAAAGACTTTCCAAATGGAGGATTTGTTAAAACACCCAATCGACTTAGTGGAGAGTCTTATCCCGAATTCTCAGGATCAAATCTGGACAGATCCATTGAAAATGAACAGAGAGTCAGCCGAAGAATGTCAGGAGGTTCAACATCAGACCCAAGACAGGAAAAGTTTATAAGCCAGCACACTTGAGAGCCGATAATCCAGCAGTAGTTGTCAGACATTCACTCTTTCAGGCTTTTTCGCAAAAGCCCAAAGAAGAAGAAGATAAGCTGGTAGGCGACCAACTTCGGAGAACAAAAGCCAATGTATCTGTTTAGGGTTTGCTAGAAGCTTCTAGCCAATATATAGAAGCACTCTTGTCTGCACTCAATGCCGTACAGGCCGACATGGGGATAACTCCAGAAGAACTAGTAGCTATTGTGGCCCAAGTTATAGAAATTCCAGCAATATCATTTTGGATGAGGATTTGCCAACAGAGGGGTCAAGTCACAACAGAGCCTTGAACATTACCGTTGGTTGGAATTATCTGATTATCCCATTAGTACTAGTAGATAATGGTTCTGGGTTGAATATTTGTACGCTAAAAATGGCCAGAATTATGGGTTTGAAAGATGAGGATATGGCCTTCCAAGAAGGAACCACTCGGACCGTAAAAAGATTTAATAACGGGAGGAAAATAGTAACCGGTTAGTTTACAACTACAAAAAAAGTTCTTTTTTTTTTTTTTTTTTTTTAAATATATATTAAGTCTAAAACGCACATTGGTTGTGCGGTTTGCCAAAACCGCACACCCATTGTGCGGTTTTGGCATTTTCACTTTTGGCTCTTGTCTTTTTTGTCTATTTGCAAATAAGCCCGCCAACCATTGTGCGGTTTTGGCATTTTCACTTTTGGCTCCTGTCTTTTTTGTCTATTTGCAAATAAGCCTTCCACCTTTTGCTTTCTTAAAAAATAAAAATAAAAGTAGTAAAACATATAATTACCCTATAGACAGAAAATGCCATTTTCTCTCTCATCAATTTATTTAACCCTCAGGAGTTTTCACAGGTCACTATAAGTATAGGGTGTTCTCTTGTTTTTTTTTAGTCAATAAAATGACTTTAAGTCACTGTTGCCATGGGACCCATGCGTGGTGTTCCCAGTAAGTCGAACCATTTGTTTTAAAACCATATAGACTTAACACAGGGCCACAATTTTGGTGTTCTCCTGACTGTTAACTACTCAATCATTTGAAATTAGTTAATGAAGCCCTACAAGATCCAAAGTTAAATGAAGATAAAGATGTAGTTAAAGAACTCACATTTTTTATTGAAAAAAGGGGAAGACTACAGACATACCATCTGCAGGAGAGCACCGAAATAACTAAAAGGCAAAAGCATACAAAACAAAAAAAATAAGAAAGAAAAAGAAAGAAAGAAAAAAGAAAGGACCTACAACTAATGGAGTTCCTTTTACATTTTCAGGTTACATGAGGGAGCTACGATCAATCACTGCCTTCTTCATCATCTTCACTTTCTGCATCGTTGCCATCGACCGGTGCCAAGGAAAAAAGAGTCAAACGCCATTGATGGTATTCTCCCACCCGACTGGGATTCTGCACTAGAGGAATAGGTGGTTTAATCAAGGGCCTTAAATGCTAAGTACGCGCAGTAGCAGCAACAATACGAGGAGTAATGGGAACTAAACCGAAGAATCATCAAGAAAGATCTGGTATAGGTTGATTGATCCCGTATTGCCTGAGGATAAGAAGCGGGCAATAAAAGGTTCTTTGCGTAAGCATAAGATCGACACGATGGAATGACCATAGGTGTTCAAGAACTCCAAACGAACGGGCCAGTAGTCAAGATGCCAGTGTACGACCCTATTGGAAAGATGCTGAAGCCAACCCGCTGTATCTTCCTGTTGGCGTTCGTGGTAACCACGCTCCCAGTGTACTCGAATCAGGTTCAGGGTGGATACACAGTTTTCTGATACCACCATTGAGCCTAAGGTGCTCCACCAGCCAAATCTGAAAGTAAAGGCATATAGGAGACGTTAATACCTCAATGAGTGGTGAAGTGGCAAGGAAAAAGAATTCAGAAAAAAGGATACCTGAAGCAAGTAAAGACTTCCTCAAATCTGCCTCATTTCAGCAAAGGAGTCCAAGCTATCAAAGAGTTCCCCAAAGATAGCAGGAACATAAGCTCGACTTTCCCTAGCTTGCTGCAAAACGGCGACAACCATGGGAGAGCATCTGCAACCATCAATATAGAACAAATACTTACCAAGAAGTGTAATGCATAGTGCATGACAAAGAACGTCTGGGTCCTCACATGGACGAAAATGTTGAACAAGATTTTCTAGGTGCTCACCATTGGGAAGAAAAACATGGTGGAGAGAATGTCGATAACGCTCACCCAAAAATCGACTAAAGGTTATGCGGGAAATACCGCCAGGAAGAGGGGTAAACAGAGGTCCAACAGAGTAGTATCTTGCTGAACTTCTCAATAGTTGGACATATGTCACGAAAGCCAAAACGGAAAAGTTGGAGGTCACGACTCCAACATGTGGCCACCGCCCTTAAGAGGTCCATGTCTAAATGGAAGCCTACAAGATTGACGACATATCCAAGTCAGTGGAATCTAATGAAGGTTGTTAACCCAAGCATAAAAGGCTTCAATGTCCCTAGAGAAGCGACAAAAGAAATAAGGAAATAAGAAAAGCTAGAGAAAGAAAGGTTTGATGTTGTTATTTAGGTTTGAAGTCTCGGGTATTGTAACGCCCCAATTCGAAACTCAAAATCTCTAAGAAATTGAGTCGCATCTCGAGGCGTTAGGCTTACTTCACGAGGTGACTAATTAGTAATAAACAAACCTAAACAAAGGTTTACAAATCTAATCAGAGTTAAACTAATACAGCTATCTATATCACTAACTACGTCAAAATATGGATAGGCCCAACGGAAAATTCGCCAGAGTTTCCCCTATGTTTTCAGGGTTTGCAACCTGTCATAAACCTGTAGAAGAGATGATTTATCCACAACTAATATTTCTAAATCATCCCAATCATCCACGATAGTCATATCATCTCATCAAGGCTAGTCTACCTTACTTCGTCGAAAAAATAATACCTAGTCATCCACTAGGCTGGATTCAAACCACAATTCTAAAATGATGCCTCGCATAATAATATACATAGATAACCTGAGTTAAGTGATATAATATATATAAGTGTGTTTGTCTTATATACATATCTTAAGAAAATATCTACAAAACAAGTAAGATAACAAGCACCTCAAAAAGGCTAAATACAACACCTCAAGTGTAAGAAATCTATCGTTGACGTTCTCTCTATATCGATCTCCTCAAAGGGTATAGATATAGTCCGACTAATCCTCTCCTATATCCTCATTTCCCTCTGCAGTAATATCTCCTGGATCTGAGCAAAAAGCTCAGTAAGAAACTTAT
>MVGT01003324.1:2400-23848 GCA_002174775.1 Macleaya cordata | reverse complement strand
GAAATGTGAATGTCGTAGTTGTTGCAGGTTCCTCCTGGTCCTACTTCGTTGGGATTTCAGTTGAGTTGAGAAAAAAAAAATGGGTGGCAAATTTGTAGTGCATATTCTTTTTTTAAATTTGCTTCCGCTGCGTAAATTATTATATGCACTGTGTCTATTAGGTGACGAAAGGTCCAGTTTACAGGGGAGACTCTGCCGGAATTGAGTCTCGCGGTAGACTGATGGTAATGTCCCTCGTTTTTGGGGTACGGGGCGTTACAGTGGCTACTATATACTGTACATATTACGGCTACTATAAAAATTGCAGTTACCGTACACTGTACAAATTACGGCTACTGTAGCGGCAACTGGTACTGCAGTCGCGGCTACACTGTAGCACGTGTAAAATATTTTACTATAGTGACGGCTTTAGTATAAAATCTGTATACTAATTACGCATACGTCACTGTTCAATTATACAGTACTATTCACTTATGACATAAAACATTTGATTTACTTTACATGTAAATCTAATTCATGTAGTACAATTTGGTACTAAGCATTCATATCATATTGTTACGTACATGATACTATTCACGTACATATAGTAGTGTTCATAAAACACTATTCATCAAATTCTGTTACTAGACCATAATTTCTGAAGTGATGTTTATAGAACACTATTCATACGATACTATTCATTTTACTGTTCATACGGTACTATTCATATGTACGTGTATTTCAACAATTGTTGTGTAGTACCATGCAATTGTTCTTTCACGTAAGCTTTACGTGAGAAAGTTTTATTAAATTAAACACGTCTAAATAGACGCACACATAACATTTAGGCATTCTCTTGACTATCCGAGTTAAGTATGAGTTTCAACAATTAAATTTTCTAGGGCATTACACATGACCCAGTGGGTTTTTCGATGATGATGATGACATGTGTTCACAGTTGCACACGTGGCACAATGGTTTTAAAAAATGATGGATGAGTTATGCTTAGAGATTCGCGCGAGAATACTATAGAGATCCTAAAAGCTTTTGGATTAACATGACCTAGAGCTAATGCAAATGATTTGATTAGCTAAAAACCTTTAGTTTTTCTTTCATTTGATTTGAAAATCATTTGTGATTACGCAAAGAGGAGTCTGTTTTAGAATTAACCCAACTTAGTTAAGTGAGCAAGGCCATCGACCCGGCTTAGACACGAATGTCGAGCTTAGATGCCCGTCTTTAGTGGTCTCACTTAACAAGTTCAGGAGAATTCCTAGACTAATCCTAAGGTTAACAAGCAACTTACTTGCTAATGCATCCCTAATCTAAAGTCAAGCAAACCTAACCTTGTTTTATCTTATTCTAGGAGAGACTAATCTTATTTTGATTATTAGGTGTTTAGGGTTTAGGAAGAAATGGGCTTGTCAAGCCCAAAGATAGAAGAAGTGGGTTATAAAACCCTTTTGTTTGGATTGGGCCTTTGAGGCCCAATGATTAAGTAAAGTGGGTAAGACCCCCAACTTCATTGGAAGTAGGCTTGTGAAGCCCAAAATTGATAATGGGTTGTAAAAACCAAGATTTAAACTTAAGGCCCATCATGTGAAACATGGGTTCTTAGTTCAAAAGGGAGGAAAGTGGGCCTCAAAACCCACTAAGTGGGTTGTAGGCCCACAAAAGTTTATTTGGAAGCTTTTGGAGTGATTTATTCTTTTGGAGGGCAAAAGTGTTATTTTGGGCTTAAGGTTTTTATTACTTTCAAACAAAACCTAACTTTTGCCCACTAGGATCAAATAACACTTTTTGATGATAACATGAAAATTATATGACAATTTGGATCAAAAAGTAAAAAAAATAACTTTATAACAAACCCACATATTTTCATGGATCAAAAAGTATGTTTTCATGCAAAAGTGATGGACATCAAACATCCATTCATTTTTTATGGAGCATGATTTTTGCATTATATTTATGTGATTTCAAACATGATGACTACATGTTAACTACATCACACAATGATATTTTCTTATCTAACATGAATCACCATAAGAAAACACATGATTTGAACATTTTTTTAGCATGATTTCTATGAAACATTTGATTTCATCAAGATAACATTAAATGAAGATAATATTTACATGATTGTAGTTATGTGTAAATATCTATATATAGTAATCTTTATTTCAAGTATGTAAACTACATACACCCTCAGAAAGCTATGTAAACTACATACACAAGATAATTACCCATTGATCAAAGCACGATTACTAGAAAATGAAACATCAAATATTATGAAGTGCTTGAATAACTCATTTATTTGATGAACAACATATTAGATGATTGATTTAATAGAAAATAAGTGGAGATAAGGATATATTACCAAGCTTTAGCCTAAGTTCCAAGAAAAGCTAGAGATTCCACTATGATGTTTCAAGCCATTGATAGTTGTGTAGGCTCTTTGTGATGTGTTTTTGGAAACAAAATGGAAGAAGAAACACTTTCTCTCTCCAGGAATAAGTAAAAATGGGGCTTAAAAGTGTCTGGAATTGTTTTGAAACAAGGAAGAGAATTTTTTTTCTCACTTTCTCACTATAGAAATCTCTTGGATGTTGTGCCAATTTTTCCCAAAGTGAAATGACCTCTCTCAGGTTGTTGTTGTGTCTTTGCCTCTTAGAGGAGCCCTCTATGTATAGCAAAAAGAGAGTGGGAGGACTGATTTGTGACCGTCGAATCGTGGGATGATCAAGGGTCTTGGTTCGTCCTTATCCAAAAGGACAGAGGAGGGAGAAAAAGGCACCCAACGGCCAGAGCACCTCTACCCGTTGGGTGCATGCTTCTGGTGCAAAACGCCAAAAAAAGTGAGCCTCTCAAGTGGAGAGAGAAAATGACGTTTGACGGCTAAGGCTCACACAGCCGTTGGGGATATTTTAGTAAAAAGGGGAGAGAGAAAGTGTGAAACGGCTAAGGGCACCTAGCCATTAGGTGCCCAACGGCCAGGGCACCTAGCCGTTTAGATGCCCAATGGCCAGAGCCTCTGTGCCGTTCCTGACTTTGTGAAGAAAGGGTTGGTGCGTGTTATTACCCACCACCCTCTAGCTATTCTAGGTGCCAGGTGGGTAATGTTGACCCATCCAAATGTTTTTTTTTAAGAAAACTATTTCTCTTCCTGAAGACGTTTTTAAAACAGATGGGTGGTGGGTGCTGTTAACCACCACCCGTAGCTTTTAAAGAATGCTGGCGGGTTATGTTGACCCACTTAAAATCTTTTTGAAAAAAACATCTTTTCTCCCTGATGCATACGGTTTTGAAAAGGTGGTGGTGGTGTACGCTAGATTAGGTACACTGATGTAGCAAAAGAAACCCTTTTTAAAGTAATAAGACAAAAGGGGTAAGTTTCGTTGTAGGCAAGGTACATTACATTTGTGTACACCACTCACACTCTCGCACATTCTCGCTTAATCTTACACCAATTCTAGTCAAAATTTTGACCACATTTTATGTGGGTCCCATGTTTAGCACGTATCTCGAGGCAAACAAAAAAGGGTATCTTGATCTGGGGTGCCAAAATTTAGTGTCTACCATTCGCACCCGATTTCGGCTGACCACGAATGGTTAGCCGAATTCATAACCTATGATCATTGGACTTTAGGATTGACCATTCAATTGGTGTACGAAAATCAGGCATCGTCGGCCTCGCCATTCGCCCGCAAGCTATCTCTGGCAAGGATGGGCATTTGTAGCCACCAAATTTTCGGACACCACTGAAAAATACTCATTTTAGCTGCGCCTCGATTTGTGTGAAAAATCCGATCAAAATTAGCTTGGCTCGACCAGCCAGACTCATTTTCGTCACTCCAACATTCGATTCAAAATGGGATTAAGAATGGAACCAAAATCAGAGGAATCTCGAGTTCGGGTTAGAACCGTTTAGTCTAGGAACCCTTAGGTAATCATTTGGTGCTGGGTCCCTAGGTGGTTCCACGTGTCGCGCTAGGATTGGCTTTTCTAAAGGTAGGGGTTCTGACTTTACCACTTTTGATGAGTGAGGTCCGTCCTGCCCCTTGCTTGCAAGTTTGGGTGCTTTGACCAAATTCTTTCCGTTAGATGAATCTTCTTTAGAGATGTGGGAACCTGCAAAAGAGGATCAAGTTTTCCTAAGTCTTGATTGTTCTCACTACGATTTTTATTTTCATCTTCTTTATTTTTTTAAGTTCATCACTCTTGTTCTCTACCAGGGGTTTTTGTTGCCTTCGGGACTCAGAGAGGACTTTGATTAGGTTGTAGTGAGGTTTAGGATTGGCTAGAGAGAAGGATTAAGGCTCTAAGCTCATTCTTTTTCTAGGTTTTCTCCTTATATTTGTGTTCGTTTGTCTCTACTTTTTTATGAGAGACACTTTTCTTATCCCCGTTTTTTATTGAGGGATGTTTCTGTTTTTTATGTATCCCTATTTTTGGTTTAGGGATATTTGATTACCTGCCCCTTGATTGGGAACAAGTTTTTGTTGTAGCATCTGCCCCTTACTGCCGGGTGCGAATATGCTATTTGCCTGATATCTTGCCACTAGCTTTTAGATCGTAAGATTTTTGGTAGGGAGAATTTTCTGACTTTGAAAGAAAATGATTTAGGACCAAACTTGGCTTCTAGTGGTGTTGATTGTTTTAATTTCTGGTTCCACACTTTTTAGCTTTTTAAATTCGACAAAAATGGCCTCTCTTTTTGAGTCTCTAAAGCTTCATCTGCTCCTAGTTTCGAAGTTCGAGTGACTTACCTATGCATAGTATATCTTGAGTTGATCGGCATTTGTAGGTCCCCGGATGGTCCTTCCCCATTTAGATCCATTAGGTATATTGCCATGCCTAAAAGAATCTTTTTGATGGTGTATGGTCCTTCCTAGTTCAGTCTCAACTTTCTTCTGGGGTCTTTGCGCAAGACTAGACGGACTTCTTTAAGTACAAGGTCGCCCTATTTAAATAGCCTCGGGCGAACCTTCTTGTTGAAGCTTCAGATGATTCTCTGTTGATAGGCCTGAGAGTGACAAGCTGCTTTTAACCTCTTTTTGTCGATGAGATTTAGCTCTTCCACCCTGTCTTAGATCCAATCTTCTTCAGGAATCTGTCCTTCTTTGAGTATCCTTATAGTTGGGATTTCCACTTCGACTGGGAGCACTGCTTCCATTCTGTGTATCAACAAGAAATGAGTTACCCCTGTAGAAGTGCGTATCGCTGTCCTATATCCCCAGATTGCAAAAGGTAGTTTTTCGCTCCAGTCTTTGTAAGTGACAATCATCTTCTTGAAAATTCTTACCAGAGTTTTGTTAGCAGCGTCTACTGCCCTTTTTATTTGCGGCTTATGTGGTGAAGAATTATGATGCTGTATTTTGTAGCTTTGAAGTAGCTGGGAAACTTTTGAACTGATAAAGTTAGTCCCATTGTCTGAGATAATCTCATGTGGGTCATCTGATGTGCCTTTGTATAAACCTCGCAGTGGGTCCAGCCTTTATACTTTTGCAGGAGAATGCTTCCAGCCATTTTGTGAAGTAGTCAATTGCAACAATGATGAAGCAATGACCATTTGATGATGGCGGACTTATCTTCCCTACTACGTCTATTCCCCATATGGAAAAATGCCATAGTGATCCAAAAGTGTGGAGTACCGATGGTGGAAAATGTATCAGATTGCTGTGGATCTGACATTAATGATATTTTCACACATATTTGATGCTATTAGACTCCATGGTTGTCCAGTAGTGGCCTTTCCTGAGGATTTTCTTAGCTAGCATGTTCCTATTCATGTGGGGACCACATACTCTAGTGTATACCTTTTCGAGAAAAATCCTTGCTTTTTTTCGTCGACACATCTTAATAGTGTTCCATCAGGGGATCGTTTGAAGAGGATTCCTCCAAAGATTACAAACTGACAGGCCATTCTTCTGATATATCTCCGTTCTTGCTTTGAAGCTTATTCTGGGAATTCTTGGTCTTCGAGGAATTTTCTGACATCTGAGTACCAGGGTTATCCATCTGGGAATTCTGTTGATATCCTTATCTGAAGACAGTATGCAGGATCATCTTGTTGAACAACTTCGATCGGTCAGACTGTAGATCTATCTGGTACTGACAACCAAGAACCTAGGACAGCTAGTGCATTGGCACAGTGATTTTTGTTCCCGTAAATGTGGTGGAATTCGATGTGCTTGAATTCTTTGGTTAATTTCACAAGGAACTCATGATACGGGATTAGCTTTTAATCTTTGAGCTTCTATAATCACTAAATTTGATTGATGATCAACAACGAGTCTCCGTATACCTCTATTCTTTGAACCAAAATAGCGAGTGCAGCCTGTAGACCTGCGATGCATGCTTCATATTCTGCAATATTGTTAGTACATGGAAATTTAAGCTTAATGACAATGGGAGTTTCGATATCGTCAGAAGATATCAGGATCGCTCCTACTCCACGACCTGCTTGATTGTGAGCACCGTCGAAGTACATCTTCTATAGTTTATCTTGATCAACAACAAGAATATCTTTGTATGGGAATTCTACTTTTAGAGTCTCATCATCTGTGATAGGTTGTGAGATGACTAGATCTGTGATTGCTTTCCCTTTTATTGATATATGTGATGTCGAATTCTGACAAGAGTATTTTCCATCGTGCGGTCCTCCCTGATAGGGCTGCCGGCTTTTCGAATAGATACTTGATTGGATCTATTCTTGCAAGGAGTTAGATTTAGTGAGATAGCATGTAGTGTCTGAGACGGCGCATGGACCATACTAATACGAGACATATCTTTTCAAGGAGAGTGTATCTGACCTCGTACCCTGAAAGTGTCTTACTGATGTAATAGATGACTCATTTTTTGCGACTGTTCTCATCGTGCTGTGTAAGCAATGCTCCCATAAACGTTTCTGTCACAAAAATGTAGAGCAATAGAGGTTTATCTAGAACTGGAGGAATCAAAACAGGAGGATGTGTTAGATAGCCTTTGATCTTTTTGAATGCTTCTTGGCAATATTTGTTCCATGTTTTGGGTACATCCTTTCATAGCAGTTTCAAGATAGGCTCACAATGGGTGTGAGTTGCGCTATGAATCTGCTGATGTATTGGATTCTTCCTAGGAAATTCTGTATTTCTTTTTTGTACCACCTGAGAGTTTCTTTTCCATTTTGTCTAGACTGAACCCGGGGTGGGCCTAAGCACACGGGTCCAAGTGGACCTTGTTAGTGGGCTAATAAGGCTAGGATGGGAGTGAAAGTCTATTAGTGGATGCTATAGGGTGGAATTATCGAGTCCCTTGCCTACGTACATGATTGTATGCATGCATAAATTTATTGTGCAAGAAATTAAATAGTAAATATACATATTTACATTGAGATGGAATTATAAATAGTTATGATCTCATGTGAAAGTATGTTGGCATGAAATACATATGCATATAAGGAAGAGAGAAGTGGACCCCACGTTGAAGAAATACTATAAATTGCGATGATTTCATGTAAAAATATGTTGGCATGATATATATATATATATGCATGTGAGTACTTAAATGATTGGAAAATATTGTTAGGATCACATAAATTATTATGCATGCAAGTTGTTAATAACATAATGGGTCCCACATAGTGGGAGACCTTAGAGAGAGAGAGAGAGAGAGAGAATCAATCCTCTCTCTCCTATCACACATAATTGTTGCCTAAACAAATCTTTTTTTTTAAAAAAAAGGAATAATTATGACATGCATAGGTCTATATGGTTAGTATACATTGATTGAGTAGGTATTCATATTAATGGAAGGTTTGAAAAACAGCCTTAGAGAATATCTTTTTCAAATTCAAACATGTGACTAAAATATCAAAAGATGACTACCAAGATTAAAATGGTATCTAGGTAAGGATTGAATTCAAAATTTAAATTTATTTGTTGAAACTACTTTTGGTTAGCTCATTTTGAATATATTATAAATGCCTTACTAATAATAATATTTTCTTTCTAAGACCAAATATCAAGAGATGCTAACCGTTAGATTTACTTGATGATTCAAGATTGATTAGAGGATTCAAGATTGACTAATATATATGCCTTGGTCGATCTACTCAATGGGAGGACCCATCCGAATATTAATTAGACCATTAAATCCCTAAAACTTACCTATTATGCATAGGTGACACCAAATTTAGAAAGACTTGCTCATCAAGTTAGAATTAAACTCATGGTGAAAAACACCGACTGAAGTAGACAAAATTCCTTCCAGGAGGTTTGATCCTTCATTCAAAGAGTTTAGAGAGAGAAAGAGGTTCCTTAGAGAGAGAACCTAAAAGATTCTAGAGAGAGAATAAGTAAAAGACTTTAGAGGGAGAAAATGAGAGTGGTTTCTCTGATCCAGAAGTTGTGTCCTTAATTGAGAGATTGACTCCTCTATTTATAGACTTGCCAAGTTTAGAAGTTATGCTCCTAGCCAATCAGCAATGAATACCTGTCCTTCACTTTATAAATGTATGACAGTTGTTTGTAAGTGCTAGACAGCTGTTTGTTTACTTCTTTCTGTCAGGTTACCTTTCGGAAACCTCTTCTTTTTAGTGAAAAAGCTCTTTTTTCTAGCGGAAAGCTCAATCTGAATATGTGCTCCTACATTTTGCCTTATTTTCTTAATATTATGAGTAATAATGAGAAAATCCTTAAAAAAATGAAAAAATTCTTTTGGATGGGATATTATCTCCATCTCCCTGCAAAAAACGAGAGGTTTCTGTTCAAAAACCTTCCTGTATTTCTTAATCCTATTTTAAGGAAAGCACTAGTGGAAAAAGTTGAAGGAAATTCTTTTAACTTTTGCCCCCAGTTAGCGTTGTTTTTTGCACTTTTCTTTGTTTGAGCTGCGGTTTGCTTGTTTCTACACGTTATTTGTGTTTTTGGGGAAGGTATTTTCTTCTCTCTTTACGCATTATTTCGTTTGTGAAGGGAGTCAGATTAGCTTTTTTTTACTGAAAAGTCTTTCTGTTATGATTTCTGGGCACACAATATATAACAAGAGAGAAGAGGAAGAGGATATTACTTATTCACTCTTGTATAACATACATATCCATCGTACAATATATATCTCTCTCTGTAAACCTAACATACAGACTTGACTTTTCGTACAAAACTAACTTCACACCTATATTTGTTACAATGAAAGGGGGGGAATATATATAGTAGGCTGCAAGGAGATAAACACTTGACACCTACACTATGGGTGTCAAGCTCACATGAAGAGTGTTTGGTGGGCAGCCACCAAAGCACCTGCGTGCTATAAGCACCTGCGTGCTATAACACTCCCCCTTGGATGTCCACCATTCTAAGATAATTACCTCATTAAAAACCTTGCCAGGAAAACCCAGAGGGACAAAACCTAGGTAAAGGGAAAAAGAGTACAATAACTTAGAAGAGTGCTGGACTCGCATAAGTTGCCTCATTAAAAACTCTGACAAGGAAAACCCAGAGGGACAAAACCTTGACAAAGGAAAAAGAGTACAGCGCGATAAGGTCCAGTCAGACAAAATAGGCATCAGAATAGTCCCCCTGATTGAGCTGGCACTCAAATCAGTCCGCTTGATGATACATCCATCTCATGCCAATACTATAAACCAGCTTTCTGAAAATCGTCGTTGGTAGAGACTTGGTGAATAGATCAGCAAAGTTCTCACAGGACTGTATCTGCTGGATATCAATCTCACAGTTCTTCTGAAGATGATGAGAATAAAATAACTTCGGCGAAATATGCTTGGTTCTATCACCTTTGATGTAGCCTTCTCTGACTTGTGATATGCAAGCGACATTGTCCTCAAAAATGACTGTTGGAACATCAGTGACAGAAGGTAGAGCGCAAGAGCTTCTAATATGTCCAATCAGTGATCGTAGCTACACACATTCTCGGCTGGATTCATGTAATGCAATAATCTCCGAATGATTCGAAGAAGTGGCTGGAAGACTTTGCTTGTTGGATCGCCAAGAGAATGCAGTACCTCCACTTGTAAAAACATAACCAAATTAGGAGATAGCTTTATAGGGATCGGAGAGTTATCCGGCATCAGTGTATCCCATTATTTGTGAGCCATTGGATGGGTTTCTCTGATAGAATAATCCTATGTCTGTAGTTCCGCGGAGATATCGAAGAATCTGCTTGACACTTGTCCAATGTCTCCTTGTCGGGGCAGAACTGAATCTGGCTAACAGATTCACAGCAAATGCAATGTCTGGTCTGGTACACTGGGCCAAATACATCAATACGCCGATTGCATTCAAATATGGTACCTCAGGACCAAGTAGTGGTTCATCTTCTTCCTTTGGTCGGAATGGGTCTTTCTTAATATCAAGAGATCTCACAACCATTGGAGTACTCAATGGATGTGCTTTGTCCATGTTGAAACACTTCAGGATCTTCTCAGTATATGCCGTTTGATGGACTAAAACTCCACTTGAGTTATGCTCGATCTGCAAGCCGAGACAAAATTTCGTTTTCCCGAGATCTTTCATCTCGAATTCCTTCTTCAGGTATTCAGCAGCATTACGAAGCTCTTCAGGAGTCCCGATTAAGTTGATATCATCGACATACACAGCGATGATGGCAAATCCAAATTCTGATTTCGTTATAAACGCAGGGGCATATGGGATCATTTATATATCCTTCCTTTATCAAGTATTCACTAAGGCGATTATACCACATCCGCCCGGATTACTTTAATCCATATAGAACTCTTTTGAGCTTAAGTGGATACAAATGGCGTGGTCTTCCCTCAGGTAAAAATAACCCTTCCGGGACTCACATATAAATATCCGTATCTAACTTCCCGTACAGATACGCAGTGACGACATCCATCAGATGCATGTCGAGTCTTTCTAAGACTACCAGACTGATCAGATATCTGAACGTAATTGCATCCATAACAGGAGAATATGTCTCTTCATAATAAATCCCAGGTTTCTGTGAAAAACCTTGTGCCATGAGTCGCGCCTTATAGCAAACGACCTCGTTTTTCTCATTGCGTTTTCTTGCAAAGACCCATTTGTTTCCCACCGGGTTCACATTCGCGGGTGTTGGTACAACCGGTCCAAACACCTCACGCTTTGCAAGGGAAGCCAACTCTGCTTGGATAGCTTCTCTCCATTTTGCCCAATCAATTCTATGTCCTTTATAGAGCGTGGCTCAATATCATCGTTCTCTGTGACGATGTCAGTAGCTACTGAGAAAGAAAAAATATCGTCGACAATTATTTCATTGCGATTCCACATTTCTCCGGTACATGCATAATTTATAGAGATTTCCTCATTTCCCTCTCCTGGGGATTGTACCGGTCCCTCTCCTGGGGATTTGCCTTCTTCAAGAGGCATATCATCAGAGAATGTGGATCGTTCAATGATACTCTCTCCAGGAGTATTTACATTTATTGATTGGCATTTCCTCTTCTTGGGAACAGAATCTTTCGAACCAAGAGGTCGCCCACGCTTTTGGCGTGCATTAGACGACTCATTTACTGCAAGTTGTCCTACTGGGGTCACATGCCCTCTCGGGACATCAGCTCTTACAGCATGTCTCTCCAGGACATCAAGTTTAGCTGGAGCATTTGCAGCAGGTATATATGACTTGGTAACTTTAGCTGCGTCATTAAATGCATCAGACATTTTATTGGCAATTTCCTAAAGATGAACAATCTTCCGCACCTTAATGTCATAGGCATTGGTATGAGGATCAAGATGAGACATAGATGGTGTGATCCAGGAAATCGTATGTCATTCTTCTGACGACGAATCAAGCCGTTCTCCTGACGACGGATTGTCTCCCCCTAATGTCAGGAAGACTGTCTCATCAAAATGACAGTCCGCAAAATGGGCGGTAAAAACATCACCTATCATTGGCTCAAGATAACGAATAATAGAAGGTGAATCAAAGCCAACATATATTCCTAGCCAACGCTGAGGACCAAACTTGGTGCGTCGCATAGGGGCAATAGGAACTTGCATAGCACAACCAAAAACACGCAAGTGTGAAATATTTGGTTGGTGACCCATAACAAGATGCATAGGAGAATACAAATGACATGCAGTCGGACGAATCTGAACCAATGCAGCTGCATGTAAAATGGCATGTCCCCAGGCTGCAATAGGTAGCTTAGTTCTCATAAGCATAGGCCGAGCAATGAGCTGAAGATGCTTCACAAATGATTCTGCTAGACCATTTTGTGTATGAACGTGAGCAACAAGATGCTCTACGTCGATGCCAACTACTTGGCAATAAGCGTCAAAAGCTCAAGATATAAACTCAGCAGCTCCATCAAGACGGATAGACTTGATGGGGAATTTAGGGAAATGTGCACGTAATCGTATAATCTGAGCGAGCAAACGTGCAAATGCAACATTGCGAGTGGATAATAAGCAAACATGCGACCACCTCACAGAACCATCCACCAAGACCATAAAATATCGGAATGGTCCATATTGGGGATGAATAAGCCCACAAATATCTCCCTGAATTCGTTGCAGAAAAGCTGGGGATTCAACAACGACTTTGGTTAAAGATGATTTAAGCACCAATTTACCCAGGGAACACGCTGCACAAGCATAGTCTTTGGACATCAGAATCTTCCTGTTCTGTAATGAATGTCCCTGCGTGTTTTGAATTATCCTACTCCATGGGTATCAAGCTCACATGAAGAGTGTTTGGTGGGCAGCCACCAAAGCACCTGCGTGCTATAAGCACCTGCGTGCTATAACATTTTCCAGATTTTGAAAAGGTTTTCTTTAAGTAAAGGCAACTTTTGCCTCGATTCGTGGTCCCTTTCTTTCGTAATGGGCTGGACCTCTTGTGTTTTCTTATTGCAATTTTCTACTTATCTCTTTTGAAGGTCGCAGAGGAATTACTTTTGGGAAACTTTTCTAAAGTCCTTTGAAGGTTTGTTGTAAACTGCTTTGTTGTTTGGAAAACAACGTTTTTGTTTTAGGTTAGTACCAAAAGTGTTGTGGTTTTATTTGGAAACCACTTTTTTGCTTATTGGTATTGTAGGTTTTGATAGAGGTTCTTTCCGAGAATGTAAACTATTTCAACTTTCAGTTTTCTCCATCTTCTTTATTTTCTTTCTTATATTTTGTTTTAAGTTGAAACCTAGAAACCAATTTGTTTTCTAATAGTTAAGATAGAATTCGAAAACCTTTTACTTTGAGTTTTTCATGTACCTTTCTTGTTTATGTTTCTGGGTTTTTTAGGGAAAACCTTGGAAACCTCTTAGATTTTGGGTTTTGAGGGGGAACCCGGAAACCTCTTAGAATCTGAGCTTTGAGGGAAAACCTCCTGTTTTGGGAAAACCTCTTAGTTTTTTTTTTGGATTTACATTGTTTTGAAGCTTTTCTTTCGCAAGACTTTTAATGCTTATCTTGAAAGCTTCTTTGTTATAGAAGTGAAACTCAAGAATCATAGAAGGAAAGCTCATAGAAGTAGAGACTAACTTTTTGTTCACTGAACCAGAGCTTCGCAAGTTGTTGGAGTATGTGGTGTCTAACTCAAATTTTCTTCCAGAATCTGCTTTTAGTGTAAACAGTTTTTTGTTTTTTTTTTGGCTTGGATTGCACTTTTTCTTTAGACTTGGTCATTCCTTCTCTTTCTAAAATTTTTCTTTTATTTTGCAAACTTCGGTTTGCGTTTTGTTTCTGTTTTTTTTAAACAATATCAAGTTTTGATTCAAGTTTGATGGAAGAGGTTTCTTTTGGTATATTCATGTGCTCTTGTGCTCATGTGCTGGAAACCTTATTTGTACTTAATTATTTTTGAAAGCTGCTGGCTTCTTCTGGTAAATTCCTTTATGCTTGTAGGAATTCTTTTGTTCTCCAAGTTTTGAAAGCTATTCAGCTTCAAGACTCTTCAATGGAAAACTTTTCTTTTTGTTTTGTATTTGTTCCCTTTTGTCAGGAATCCTGTTGTTTTCCCAGTTTTGAAAGCTCTCTAGCTTCAAGACTTTTATCTAGAAAACTTTTTTTTATTGCTTTTTATTTTCTGGTTGCTTGAAAGTGCAATCCCAAAAAGCTTTGTTTTTGGCTTTTTTAAGGGTAAACCTGAGAAACCTGAGAAACCTTTACACAAAGAAGGACCTTTTATTATTTTTATTTATTTTTTATTGTTTAGCTTGTAGGTTTCAAGTGTTGTACTTGTAAACCTTTTTGTCCAAGGTTCGCTTTAAAGGGAAAGCTGGAAATCTATTGATACACACTTGAGTACAAGGAAAAGCAAGAAATCTCCCAAGGACGATATAATTATTGGGCAATCGAAAAAAACCAATGACAAAGGGTGGCATTCAAGAAAACCAGTTCATTGAAAGACCCTCGCTACTAAAGGTTTTATTATAGGGCAAACCCGAAAACCAATAAAGGCCATTTCCACTGATCTCAATAGAGGCCTCCCTGCTTTGTTGTAATTGTAAGGCAAACATGAAAATCTAATAATCCAAGGAAACAACCGAAACTCAGCCCGGGATCCTTTTACGGTTATCATTCTTGGGAAAACCAACAAAGCCAATATGGTTTCAAAGGTCAATGATCTAATGACCCTGCACTGGTAACCTTGACTACAGCAGTTTAAATTTTTGGGCAAACCTAGAAAACCAATATTTTTCTATAAGTGTTCAAACTTCCAAAGAACTACGATCTTGGAAAACCTTATAGTCTACGGTTTAATTCTTGAGCGAAACCTGATAATCCATACGGTCGAAGTTTTCTGCTATATCTTTCCTTGCTTGTGTATATTTTAGGTCCTTGAAGGTTTTTTTTTGAGGGTAAACCAGTAAACCTTTGGAACAACGGTTTAATTATAAGGTAAACCTGAAAAACTAAATATTGCCAAGGTTTTCTAGGGCAAACCTGGAAATTCATTATAGTTTTTGAGTCAAATTACTTCTTTTTAAGGTTAAAACCTTTTCAATTGAAGTTTGTTTTTTGGTTTTTTAAAGAGATCACCTTCTACGGTTTTCAGAAAGTAAGCGTCTTGACCTGCTTTGCTTTCAGCAAGCTTTGTCAAAGTTTTCTTGAATCTGTCAGATTTTTCTTTCCAGATGTGACTCTTCTTTTCCTGAATCTGTCAGAGTTTTCTTTCTAGATTTGGTGTTTATAGTAGAGATCATTGTTTTTTAAGAAACCTTTATTACCGAGGTCTATTTTTAAAGTAGACTTGGAAACCTATTATTTCTGAGATTTTTTGAGGTGAAACTTAGAAACCTTTCAATGCTGAGGTGTTTTAAGGTGAAACCTGGAAACTTTTCAGTTCCAAGGGTTTTTTTTTTTTTTTAAAGGTGTAACCTGGAAACCTATCATTTTCGAGGTTTTTTTAGGTGAAACCTGGAAACCTTTCAATTTCAAAGTTTTTTATTTTAAAGGTGAAGCCCGGAAACCTATAGGTGCTTTGTAGTGCATAGAAATCTCTTTTTGTTTTGCATGTTTTTTTGGTACCTTGAAGCTCGTTTCGATGTTTTGATTTTTCTGAAAATTCTTTCCAGAATCTTTTTACTGAAGCACGTGTTTGCAAGTGTTTTAAATTATCATTGAAAGCTAAAAGATTTTTATCTTGTAGCTCGTAAAAGTTTTCAAAAACAAAGGTGAAAGCTATTTGCGGAGCTTTACTCTTTGTTCAGGGTCTTAGTAACCTAACAGTATTCAGACGGCTCTGTTGTTTCTGTCATATTTTTCAGAATGAAAAACTCTGAAAGATATGTTTAGAGCCCATTTGGTAACAGTTAAAATAATTGATTATGAGGCACATAATCAATTCTAAGCCTCATAATCAATTATGGAATTTTTTTTGTGTTTGTTAAAAATTCTAGAATTGCTTATCACATAATTAGAAATAGATTTCTGATAGTAGAAATAGAAAATATCTATTTAAATAAACAATAATCTATTTATTTTGGATTGTCCAGATTTGGGATCTATCGGGATTCGGCAAAAAAAAAAACACCTCCTCTGCAACTCTCCTTCACTTTCTCTTCTCTCTCTTATCTCTCTTCTATTGAGATTGGAGCTCGAAGCTCCATTAATGGATTCTATTCCAAAGTTCAGAGCTCAAATCTCTCTTTCTCCATCTCATCTGATTTGTCTTTCTTTCTCCCCCTTCCTTGCAGAGATCGATATTATTGGAGCTTGGAGTCCATTAATGGCTTCCATTCTAGAGCTCTCTCAACATCAGTCTCTGCACTTCTTCTCTCTTCATTAATTTCCATAAAATTAGGGTTCCCTCTTCTCTCAAAATTAGGTTCCCTCTTCTCTCTCCTCTCTATGCGTTTATTTTCCCAAAAATTAGGGTTAAGGTCTGATTTGGTAGTTCAAATTGGTCTCTCTCCTCTCTCTCTTGTTCAACTTACTTTAATTAATTTTTTTGAGAGTTATCTATTATATCAAAAAACCTGTTTGTTTTAATTTCTTACAAAAATGAATTCAACTTAAATTATTTCTGACACAAATAATTGTTGACATAAAAATAATTCTAAGATAAATTTTACCAAACGGGCTCTTAACTTAATAGATAAACAAGTATGCTTGTTTATAACCAACTTTAAACAATTAAATGACTTTTTACTGACGAGTAACAAAATAAACAAGTGTGCTTGTGGCGCTAAGCATTGGACAAGTGTCATTTATTTGTTGACAAGTGTCGCTTGTTTGAGTATTATGAAGAAAATCTTGAACCATTTCGAAAATTATGATGATACGATCCCGAAGATTGTATCTAAAATAACTAAAAAAAATAGAAGATTAGAAGAAGAAAGGTAGTTTCAGACTAATGGAGGAGCGTGTGACCTCAATATTTTAGGGCTGATTGAGGAGCCCACGACCTCTAACAAACACAACAGTGTTTACTTGTTTTAATATTTTTCTTCACATCCCTTTCATTAATGTTCAAACTCTTTAAATAGAGTTTTACAATTACAAACACCTCTAACTAAAAACACCCACGTACACAAATAATATCCCTAAAAATATGGAACTCTATCCACTAACAAACAACAACTAAATCAATTAAACCCTAAATAATAGGACCCTTAACTACTTACAAGATTATGCCTACAAAATAGGACTACCACTTACCCACTAGTACAAACTAATTGACATATTCTACCCTAGACTCATACGTGGACTACTCATCTAAACTAACTATTTATTTTATCCTAACAATAACTAAAATAAAAAATTTAGCATCGTATCACATGACTTGGAGAGAAATTATTGAAGTTCTACAGAGATCTCATTAGAAATGTTGTAGAACTGAAACCGTAGCGTTGTTTGTTTTGATCAAATTAATTTTTGTTCTTTGAAACTGAAACCTCAGAAAGGTTTAATGTAGATTTCAATGAATCTTTAAAAGGAAATCAAATGGTTCAAGATACTTATCTGGAAAACCAAAGACGTCGTATTCGGAACTGATTTTTTTTTTCTTTTGGTTTCTCCAGTGACTACTCCGGCATTACTCCATCAAATCCGATTAGACCCCATTTTTTTTTTTTTTTTTGCGTTTTTGAAGTTCAGTTTTCCGTTTGCTCTTCTTTAACTTGGATGTCGAATCTTTAACGCTTTCTTGATTAGCGCTTTCGGATCTTTTCGATGGTGATCTGTTGAAGAAGTTCAAGAAAAAGAAAGAGGTGTAGGTTCCAGCTTTATTAACTGATTTCGTTAGTCATGGCGGATGACTGATCTTGAGCAACCTGTTTGGAGTTGAACTGAATTTGAACTCAGATCATGAAGCTGAATAATAATGCTTTCGTTTTGCTTGTTTTTTTCCGGCGACTTAGCCGTTTTACTCTGCTATTTTCCTCTGATCTGTTCTTCAAGAACTCGAATCTAAGTAATAATGTTCAACTAGTGCGGATTCTTGTGGTTTGATTGGTAAAGTACAGCAAGAATTGAAATCGAACAAGAATTTAGAGATAATTTTGCAAATGAGAGCAGTTCTGAAGTGTGGTTTTCTCTTTTATTTCCGGCGATTTGTTTGTTCTGAAACTAGTTGCAAATTTCGTACCAGATCTATTGATTAATGTTTTGATACTCTCACCTGTTGAGTTCGTGAGTAGAAATACCTTTAATCTCAGTTATTTTCCGATTCTTGATTCCGATTACTGACTATCCATGAAATCATCAAAAACCACGTGGTTTGGTCAATTGAAATCATTGATCCTTTAAGAACTAACTATCCATTAATAAAGATTTCTGCAATCTCTTATATTTACAGAGAGAAAACTTTCAAGATTTTGATGAAGATCAAAATGTTTTTTTTTTTTTTTTTCGGAGGTTTATTTCTTCGTCTAATTCTTGAAGAAAGGTTTGTTGCGGTCCAGATTTGGAATTTCGATATTAGGTTTCTGGTTCTTGAGGATGAAATCTTGGATAAAGATTTTTGACAAGTTGTCAGCAAAAAATTAAAGTTTCCCATTGAGACCTTCAAACTGAAGATTATCCAAATAAACTAGATCTTGATATTTTGATTTGATATTTCAGATCTTCGTCCTTAAAGAAAAATTGATGAAAACCAAAGTTTTTTTTTGCATATCTTGGATTGAAAGTTTAGTTTAAAGCAAAGAAACTTTTCTTCAAAGATCATGGAAATATTGTGATTTCTGCTTTGCCACTTCCTAACATGATTTAATACCATTTTAGGAACTCTTTCTAGAAAGTAAAGAAGGTATTTGAAATTTCTACAGAGACAGAGAAATATTAATACTTAGCATGATTTCACCGAGATCAGTAGGAGGTTTGATCCTTCATTCAAAGAGTTTAAAGAGAGAAAGAGATTCCCTAGAGAGAGAACCTAAAAGATTCCTGTCCAGCAAAAGAACCCAGTAAGCTCTGAGGCCCACACATTATGCCAAATGTGTCTTTGGGAACTTAATAGGTGGCACTCCTTGAGGTCTAAAACCCAGATCATTAAACAAGGGAGTGCAATGGAAACAATCATTACCTTTGAGTTCATGGTTCGTAGTGCATACCAATAAACATTGCAATGAGTCATGATATAGAATTGAAGTCATTATGATATTAAAGTTACCTCACCTCCAACCGTGGCTCCTATAAGGGCTACCGCAAGCAGTAGAGGCATGTCAAAAAGAGAGTTGTTAGCCTCACATGTTTCTGCCAAAGCTTGTAAAGGTAGAGTCAGCATCATAGCCTTCTGCTGGTCATCTGTGGGACTAAAAGGAAAAGGTAAAATCATTTGACCATTAATTCCGGCAGCCATTTTTTGGAATACCTGGATTGAGAGAAATCGAAGAATATTTCAAGAAAAATCGAAGTCTTCTTGGGATATAAGCATAGACGTTAAACTTCAGATTTGCAACTGGGCTTCTGCATGTTTCAATAGTTTTAACTGGCGTGTTGATCAGTGTATTTTCAATTGGGATGCTATGTTTCTCCCTGACTAGTCCGTGCACATGAGTTTTCTTGCATTGTCTGTCATCCCACTTGGGATCTTTGTAAAGTTTTCTTTTCTGTGTTGTTTCCCTCTTTTGTACATTCTTCCTCTTTTTAATATAAATTTCTTTACTGATCAAAAAAAAAAACCTAAAAGATTCTAGAGAGAGAATCTAGTTGACTCTAAAGAGAAAGTAAAAGACTCTAGAGAGAGAAAATTAGAGTAATTCTCTCCTTCAGAAGTTGTGTCCTTAATTGAGAGATTGGCTCCTCTATTTATAGACTTGCCAAGTTTAGAAGTCAAGTTCCTAGCCAATCAGCAATGAACACCTGTTCTTCACTTAATAAGTGTATAATGGCTGTTTGAAAATGCTAGCCAATTGTTTGTAAGTGCTAGATAGCTGTTTGCTTACTTCTTTTCGTCAGGTTACCTTTCGAAAACCTGTTTTTTTTAGTGAGAAAGCTCTTTTCTCTAGCAAAAAGCTCAATCCGAATAGGGGCTCGTATACCATCCTTGGAATTCATTTTTGATGGACATGTGTCAAGTTCTAGATGGCAATGAACATCAAAATGTTATGATCATGCAACACATATCAGCATAACATTTTGAATGGAGGAAAAAAAATACCAAAGTTATATGAAATCTGAAAGTCTAAATTCGCCCTACGGTTAATGAATTTAACCGTATGTCAATGTGACTATGGTTAAGGATCACACTATCACCNAGCTAGCCGTTTTTCCTATTCCAAAACCTAACATATATATCGTCTTTCGATAGTCTCTATTAAAATCAAACAAGAGGAAGAAGTGGAGTAGAAGGGATACGAAAGGGAAAAAGGGAGAGATCACTTTTCCTATACATACTTGACCACGGTTGAGGAAGGGTAAGAAGCAAACACAATTTATGATTCGTACAATTTTTTGATAAAACCTTAGGTTGGTTGTGCATATTTATCTACTATGCTTGGCTCAAATCGATCATGATGTGGATATATATTTTTATAGATTTGAAGTTTTATTTAAATGGCATGGTGAAGGGTATATGATTAAATCGATCTTGATGTGAATATATGTTCTCATTGACTTAAAGTTGTATTTCAATAACATGATGAAGTGAGTATGATTAAATCGATCATGAATGTGGTTATATATATATATATATATTCTTTTTATGGACTTGAGGTTTCCTTTCAATAGCATGATGAAGTGATGTGATGTATATTAATGACTAGCCGATTTTATATAGTGTTGTATATCGATATCGAGAAAATGATTGCATGCGAATTACATGTTGTGTGTAGAAAATACACGTTGAGTTCATGATTACTTGTGAAATAAAAAAACAATAGAAATATGGAATCTATATGATTCGTGCNGGAATAGGTATGTAGGCAGCCGCTATGCGGTTTAGCTTAAGAATACAGTAAACTACTTTTGGTGTTACCTTTGGCTATATTTACAAAGAATTTATTAAATCATAGAGATGTTGTCAATCAAAGTACAATGGTTGGTGGTGTCAAGTTCGCTGACGTGGAATTGGTATATTGTACANGCGATATGGGATGGATATATATGTTGTGGGAAAGTTTTGGTTATGTTTTCATGATGATATAAGCCTTGATATGTTGCTGCCACATGATTTAATAAGCATGGCAGATAATAGTTGAAGCATTATACGCCACAAATGCTAAATAGTATTGATGGTGGGGACATGGAATGCATGTATATGATATTTGGTGTGAAATTTCATGTTTTTCTGAACAATTAAAAGCTATAAGTGTTGCTGTCACATAATTTAAGCGTGACAGATTGGAGAGTTGAGGTGTCACATGCCTTTATCGAATGATAGTCTTGAGGTGATGAAGTGGGATACATGTGTATAAGGTTTGTGGTGAATTTTCATGTTATTCTTGAAGTTTAGAAGCTTAAAAAGTTGATGTCACGTATTAAAAAAAAAGTGACGGGTTGTAGTTTGGGGCGTTATATGCCTTAAATGTTAATAGTTTCAAGGATACACAAGGGCAATGTATATAGTAGTCCTTATAAATTATCTAAAGTTATGT